>CAKOAT010152932.1:410353-449593 GCA_932364175.1 Eruca vesicaria subsp. sativa
ACCATCCTCCATTTGTTATGTAAAGGAAACTACTCAAGAGGACAAGTTAATCCATGGGAATTATGTACGACATTTCATCTCCCAACTTGGTTTCAAGACAAAACTTATTCGGCCTCGGAGGATTTTGGCCGACGTTTTTTTCTAAATTTTGTGGTGAATGTTGCAGCCAAACCTTTGTGAAAAGCCTAGAGCCATTTTTGATTTGACTTAAAGAAGCAGAGGAATGACGTTTCTTCTCCATCCTGCTCTGAATTTTTGTTTCTTTTCTAAAGTGAATAATTTTAGAGTTCTATCTATCTATAAACTCTATTTTTTATAAGATTTTCGCAGCACTCTGCTTTTTATTGATGTTTTTAGCAATAAGTATGCTTTTTAGATGATTGTGTTTCCTTTTCAGTTGACTATTTGTTAGTATATGAATTTTTATGCCAGTTTTTAGTTGACGATTTATGGTAAATCATAGTAGAAACTGCCTCATGTAAAGTTAATTTGATGCTCCTTCTATAAAAACTAGAATCTAAGACTAAAATGTAATGTCTATATTGATTGGAAACAAAATTTACTTAACCTTTTAATGTAAAATTCATCATTTAAAATTCATCCGCAATGAGAAACATCAAAGAAAGAAAATCTAATCTTTTTGGACTTAATTGGGTTGGGGAATAATAATGTTGATGACCAAAATAAACACTACAACAAGAAATATAGCTATTATATTATATGTTAAGAACACAATGCACCTATTCCTTTAACAACTATGTAGACAAAATTACCTTTCATCTTTGAGAAGAATGATCTCACTGGAAGTAAATTTCCATTTATAGCTTCATTTAGAAAACTAATCGAACTATTAAATTTGAGTTTCTTTTTTACCTTTTCAGTTTTTAGTGGTACTATAACTCATAGTAAATTGTCGCTTACTACATATACTGATATACATGTGTGAAGAAGTTGGATATCGTATATTACAACACAAACTATATTTCGTCAGTTACGTTAATCTCATATGTTGAAAAGTATGAAAAGTTATATTTGGTTTGGTTCAGTGTATTGACGGGAAATTTTAGTTTTTATCATACTGGTTGTGATTGTTCTTTAAACCATTATATTAACAAAATCACCAAAATAATAAAGCAAATTCCTTAAAGTATTATCTTATTTAATTAAACTAATAGAAAAATTATAAAATTTATAATATATATTTTCTTAAACACATCGGTTTACGACAAAGAGATCTCCATCAAATCAGTAAAGAAAAATTCATCGAGTTAACAAATAACAAAGCAACACTTTAAGTTTTTAAGCTATGGCTATCTCTTTTGTGTGAAACTTTTAATGGTTTTTTGCTGATTATTGTGTACAATTATTTTAAAGCTTATAAAAAGCTTATGATACCTAAAACAATGATTGATTTCAAATTGAAAACTAGCTATACCTAAACCAACAGAAAAAAAAACAAAATGGGGGCCCATAAAAGTGGAGGCTCCATGCAAATGTTTAATAATAATTTGTGCAGATTCGACTTTGCCATCACACGACATGTCATGCAATTATCTCCAACTATCATGCAATTATCTCCAACACTAACTGAAGCTGCTAAAGACACTCATATTTACAAGAAACTAAAACTCAGACTGTTGACCATCTATCCACTTGCATCTTTAATAAAGTATAATGATCTCATGACCAACTGTTTATTAGCCGGAAATTTAGAAGCTTACTATATCAAAAGCATTCAAGAATATTTTGAAAAAAAACACAAAACCAACGTTTGTCTCCATCATCTATAAAAAAATATATCTAGATACATTTTATCTTTACGTATAACCATGCTATGCATGCGAGAAAACTATGTTGGAGAAGTATACATTAATAACATTGGTTGATAGTAAGACCATAATGTGGATACTCAATTTTGGAACCACTTTAAACAAAAAATATTGCATGGAGTACGAGTTCAATGACTCGATTGTTAGTCCACCGTTACAAGCAAATAAAGGTAGAATTTTCATTTACCCAAACATCATTAACAAAAGACGCAAACACTGCTATTTATACAAGGAAATGAATAAGTTCGTCTATTTCATTTGAAACATGTTGTTCAATATTTATATCTTAATATTATAATTCAAAACACAACAAAAATTATGTACTATGTAAATAATACTTTAAGGTAAATTTATTTCTCTTCAATAAAAATAAATTATCACTTTTTACGAAAAAACGCATGTGTCTTATCAGTCTCTAACATATAAAATTCCTAATATCATATATAAAAATAATTGAAGTTGCATCACTCAGCCGCATCCCACTATTTGAATACGTGTCCATAAACAACATTAGTAAAACACATAACCATAATTCTAACTTATACAACAAATCAACAAGATAATTTAAAATTTTGATAACACAAATGTGAAACAATCCGCGCGTAGTGCGGACATACCACTAGTCTTATACAATAAAGCTAGCTTTTCTCCCTTCTTAGGGTGTACACATCAGCTTTTAGGAGGGGGCAAAAAATGACATGTCAGCACCCACAATCAATTTGAACCGACCAATTATACCTGCACCGTCTCGGTTTATGTTTCTCTATTTTCTGTCGATTTGTTATGCTGAACTTGGACTTCAATTTTGATGTTGTAAAGGCCCATTTATTTTAGGTTTCCAGTGCCTCCTTTCTTCGTTATGGTGATTCCCCATCGTTCCTATCGCCGCCGTAAACACATCCGAGCAAAAATGTAACCGCTGCTTCTTTCCATTAAACGTACGCAGTTATTTCATTTGATTCAATGCCTCTTCAATTCCTAGCAGATTCAGTGAATGAGTATCTATATTTATATGGTGGTGATGATGAACCAAGATGGAATCGTCTATGGCTCCGTAGATTAAAAATCTCATCCACTACAGAAAAGATGGATGCTGATGAGCTCTAAGATCACCGGAATCCTGGAGCTGCGTAATCACCGTTCCTTTTAGGTTCAGAGGCGGTGACACCAAGGCTCGCCACAATCAGGAACCTCTCGCATGAGGTTCAGAGCTCCCACGCTAGCTTGTCCTCTCGCCTCAAACCGCCGCCGATGGATCTCGCCGAGATGGGTTACAGAGGTTGGGTGGTGAAAAGAATCATGACGTAGTTTGTTTCTTAATTAGAGTTCTAATTCTCATGTTCCGTTTTGTTTCTTGAACTCGTATGGCAACCACACTCATTTTTATCTCTTTCTCGCAAGATTTATTAGTTCTGATGTTGGTTTATGTTTTCATATTTTGCAGTTTCGATATAATGTATCTGATCTGATACTGGTTTCTTCAAGCTTGATGCTTTGTATCTTGGTATGTATTAGGATTCTAATAGGAAAAGACTGAAATAGGTTGATAGTTATCGTTAAGCCATCACAGAGCTGATGAGTCTATGAAAGAGGCAAAAATCGTATACAAAGAAATTTGGTTTCATTAGTAAATGTTATGAGGAAACTATAACAGCTTCTTTTTTTTTTGTGTGTGTCCATATATAGAGGTGAAGTCTTTGATTGCATAATCTGAGATAAAGATTGGATGGTGGGAGAATGATGACGTTTCTGGTTTTAATTCGTTCGATCATTGATGTATCATGGTCATACATTTGCCTTGATCATTTGGTTTATGATTGTGAGTATTATGATCTGAAGGCATGTGTATACTTTTATAAACTCTTAACTTAGACTCCTGTAATAGACCTCAAGTTTATCACATTAAATTACACATAAAGATAATCACCTGAATCCAGCTATAACTGGGATGCTGGTGTAAACTGTTCTCTTACACATGACATTTAGAATGGTGTTTTTTGCGTACTGTTGTTAATTATTACTGATACCTCTCCAGATAAACTTATTCGGTTCCTTCAATTTTGTATGCTAGATTCTTGTCCTCACACTAACTTCTCTTTTTAATTTCGTAAAGAAAAATTGCGACGGCTAATGGACCATGTGGTTACAATAGAGAGTATCTCCTTTTGCTAGATAAGGTAATGCATAATATCGGTTACTCCGAAGCTCTCTTTTTCCACAATCATAATTAGGAATTTTGTAAGTTTTTATAATTACCTCAATGAAAAACTGAAATTCATGATATATATTTCTTGCACCAAATGTTCAAGTTAAATTTTACTTAGCAAGCCTTTAAAAAAAATTACTAATAACCACTTCGTTCTTACAACAAATATTGAACATTATGCTTTACAATGTTCCTTTTTTCCCATAGAGCTTCGATCAGATCGTTCAAAGATTCATCAAGGCCTATTTTTTATTTCTGCTCATAACATTGTCTGCAACACAAGCTGGAGAATCTATGCCCTCTTTGACAAAGACTAAAATTTTTTAAACAAAGAATGATCATCAAGATCAAGTAATTATTGCCAACAATATTAAAGGTTTCGTAAAAGTGGTACGACGACTTGATGTGCATATATCCATTCTTCCTCCAAAATCCAAATAAAAGACATGGAGTTTTTCCAAGTGGTTTTTTGTGAACAAAACTATCCTTTAATGCTCACAATCCCGATCACATACCATTAATGTAGTCTAGAAGCACATAGAGCATAACTAAGCTTTCATCTTCAGCTTCTTCTCCATTCCTTTCCATCAAATTTCTGACCTTGATTCGGTTACCAGTGCAAACTGTAGAGAAGTATATGCCCACAATCACAAAAATAGACTTACTTGCCGGATTTTTCTGAATGCAGTTCTCTCAACTCCGAATTGTTCTTCACAGCACCCAAAAACAATTTCACGTAACCTATGCAGATACAACCACATAAACCAACAATCAGAATTTTCATGGTGAAAACAAAACGGAGCTTTTGAGGTCATTAGTCATTGTGATATTCTCATGTTGGTTTCTATGGTTTGTTGGCTTTGCACATTACAGTTGAGTAGTTAAGGTGAAAGAGAAAGAGAGAGTGCTGTAGACTAACTATGTGATATTTTAAGTATACTGATGCTAAATACGAATTCTATGTTTTGTGTTGACTATATTTCATCCTATATTGCCAAAAGAACAGTGGTTATGTGTATGGTGATAAGTGGTGATAAGACCATATTTAATCACACTATAATATAAAATATAAATTGAATTTGAAAATATGTCTCACATTCAATTATCTAGATTATAACATTCATTTCTACAGTCAAATGTCAAACATGCTTTACTTTTAGAAATTAAATAAAAAGTCTTTTTTTTTACTAAAAGCTCAAAAAAAATAGTTCATTAAAATTCTTTTTGAAGGAATTTATTTTTCTACCCTTTAACAATGTTCTATGTTTTCCGCAAAACAAATTTAAAAAGCTAACATATTAAATCAAATTAAGTATCTAGAGACAAAATTATGTTACCATATAAATTGAGGTTGGAATTTATATATGGCGTTTCTAATACTTTTCTTTTAACATTCAGGGTGTTAAAGTTTTAAAAAGAAAACTTATTCGTAACATTCCAATATTTTAATGTAATAGATTCTATATTTTGAGCAAAAAAATTTCAAAATCGAACATACTAAATCAAAATTAAGAATTTTAAAAACAAAAAAAAAGAGTTAATGAGACATGAAGAAAAAGAAAGCTATAGTTTAAAAAAAATAGAAATCAACTACAAATAAATTACCAATATAGCTCAACTACAAATGCAATAACACATTAGATAATCTCTCTTCTCCACAACACATCAGTTAGCTGCAACTGAAAAAAATGAAGAACAAGAACTTTCCCACAAATAAACATTTTAACAAATATTCTTATAATGTATAAATGTTCACTCTTATAAATATTTTTTTACAAAAAAGTCACGAAAAGACTAACAATCCGCGCGTAGCGCGGACTAACCACTAGTGTGGAAAAAAAAAGAGAAAGGAATAAAAAAGCGAACTCTTTTATTAATTAAAAATATATAGAAAATACTGTAAGAAAATAATCTGTTGAGGCACGCGTCGACGTCCTATCATGTCTGTATAAGCGGTTTCTTCATCATATAGCTCGCTCGCATTCTCTCTCTCTCTCTTTCAATCGCATTCACTTTCTGCGCAAATTAAAAGCCTTTTTTTCTCTTCTCTTCCTTTTCTTTCTCCATGTCTTCTTATTAATGGCTTTTACCTATCTCTTCCACAAACCCTCTTTCTCTGGGTTCTTCTTCGAAAGACCTCATTAATTAAAACTATTCATTTCTCCTCATCCTCCTCTTTCAGCCATCA
The DNA here is from genome assembly GCA_932364175.1 of Eruca vesicaria subsp. sativa. Lineage (NCBI taxonomy): Eukaryota > Viridiplantae > Streptophyta > Magnoliopsida > Brassicales > Brassicaceae > Eruca > Eruca vesicaria. The sequence goes on from CAKOAT010152932.1 coordinate 416,577, forward strand.
TGCCTTTGCCTTGGAAGAAATCGAAATCGGGTCGGATCTCCAAATTCGTAACGGACCTCCAACAATCTCCCAAACACGGCGGATCTCTCGTCGTCGAAACCGGTTTCCCTACTTCCCTCATCCATCTCTTCTTTAAAAACCGCGATCGTCTCAAAAAATCTTCTTCCAAACGCAACAAGACCCCGACCCCGTCCCCGTCCCCGTTCCCGACACAAACCGCTCCTCCCACTACTTTTCTTCCGACACGACAACGTGCTTTTTCATCTCTCCCTCCTCCTATCCCTCTGAAACGTGATCCTCCCTCGGTTACGGAGGATCTCCCCGCGAGTAAGATCGAGGAAACCGCCGTCCGTGACGGTGGCTCAACATCTCAGAACAGAAACGACAACGACGGAAACGGAGACAGTGATATTCACGGCGGAGGAGGAGGAGGATGTTGCGTTTTGATGGTGGTTGCGATTAAGGTTTTCGTGGTGGCTGTGCTCGCTTTAAGCACGAAAAAACTCGCCCTGGGGATCACTATCTCCGCCTTCGCACTCCTCTTCCTCGAATTCGCCTTGCCACGTGTCCTCACGCTCCTTAATCTCTGCCCTAACGCGCAGGTTCGGCTCGATTCATATATCAGAAAGCTTATAGGAAACAAGAAGCCTAAAGAGAAGCTAGAAGAATCATCATCGACGCAAGAGAGAACAATAACAAACAATGTCTCCTTCGAAATCATTGAAACCTTCCAAGAACCGAGAGAGTGCGTCGAGGAGACTCAAGCTCCTGAACCACCAGCAGAGAAGCAAGAGGAGAGAGAAGTGCTGACGATAAGAGACGTGACGTTCAGAAAGGAGAAGAGCAAAAGCGCGAAGCTTAAGTCAAAGATCGTTAAAAAGATTGTACCAAAGAAGCTGAGGAGTTACAAGAAGAAGAAGAAGATGAAAGAAAAAGAAGATGCGGAAGGAGGTGTAGAGATTGAGATATTCGAAGAAGGGGAAGGAGAGTCCACGACGGAAGGTTCCAGCTTGTATTCGGAAGATGTAACGGAAAGCGAAGTATCTGAGAGATATGAGATTGGTTCGAATCCGCCGTTGCTGGAGAGCTGTGGAGAAGAAAGAGAAGAATCGAAAGGGGATCTGACGAAAGCGATGGTGATGATAGTGATTGCGCTTGGTGGATTGGTAGGCGGGAAAGTCGTAGCTATTGTTCTGACAGTCTCTTCGTGTCTGTTTCTGAGATTGGTCTGCTCTGCCTCTGCTCCAAATCTCAAACTAGTCTCTGACAAGTCTGTCTGAATTCTGATGGAAAAAAGGTGAAATCGTTTTTGCTTTTTGTTGTTTTGCGTGGCAAGTGGTGGGACCTACGGATCTCACCGTTAGTTAACGACGGTGAAGGTGTTGACGGGAGTGTTGTTGAGGTTTGGGTGGTTGGCAGTTCGAAGCTTCAATTGTTTTGCTTATGAAACTGTAAATTTTTCAAAAAAAAAATGTTATTAACAGAGGATATATGTTATTATATGATGGTCAAGGAGTCAAATGTTGTTGTTAAATGTTAACTATGAAGAAAAAAAAGATTAATTTATTAAAAATCGTCGTTGTTAATTATGAAAGGTAGAGCATTTAGGTGTGTGTCGGCCAAAATAAACAGAGAGAGCACCAACTTGCGATTTTGTTACGGAGCCACGTGATGACATGACCAATTTACTTAAGTCGATATATCCAAAGATGATCTTTGGTTAGTTAATGGCGTGATGTATCGGATGTGTCTCCTTCACGAGTTAATCGTGCGGCTTTAGCTTTTCTTTGGTCTTTCACAGTTGCTAAAATCAACTTTTTCTGATATTGGATCCAATCATTCTAGAAAGAAAAGAAGAAACTCTATAAAAGGGGCTGTAGAAACACTGATGTTAATCTTTTAAATTAATTTGCAGATAAGGTATCACATTTTGTTTACTATACAAGCTTATCTGTCTATTGCAAAAACATGTTAAAACTTCAGGACAGTCCAACTACTTTGTTAAAGACAAACATGTTAGGCGATTAACAAGAATGTTACAACATGCAGCTATAGATACATGAATTAAAAGGGACATGTACCAAAGTGAAAGAGAACCGATCTAGATTTTTAAGATAAAAGTGTGTTGATTTTAAGATTTTATACTCTTGTATGTTTAATTGTTCATGAACGATCTTTCCAGTTCTTTATTCAGTCTCCACGTATTTTTCCATGTAATACGGATTCCAAATACTATATTCTAAGAAGTTAAAGTAAAACGAGAAAGAAGAGGGATGACTTAGTTGTGAAACAACACATTTAGAGATTTTATATGTTAATTCCTTATTCAATATGGAATCGTATCTGTGAAAATCAAAATACATCATGGTATATTGGTATACGAAGGAATTGCATTGATTGAAATGTCAACCTAGTTTAAAGTGCAATATAGTTTTATATAGGTGAAAGCCTCATATCCCTATATCATGTCTAGCATTAAAATGTGTGGCCATGTGTATACATTAATTTATGTATAGACGTAGGCTTACTAGTCGAGTAGTTCGCAAAATTTTACAAATATATTGCGAGATAAACAAGAATGTGACAACATTCTATAGATACAAAAATTTACTATTAAATATATAGAATGCTATAAGAACGAATTGCATTGATTGAAATGGCGTCCTAATTCAGAGTGCATTATGTATACTATAGTTTTATATAGCTGAAAGCCTCGTTGCTATATCATGGCTAGCATTAAGATGTGTGGTCATTTCTATTCATTAATTTATGTATAGACGTAGACTTGCTAGTTGAGTAGTTCCCAACATATGTAGAGGGTCTAGAGAAGACGATCCCATGTGTATGCGTATATCTTTATTGTTAATTTTTTTTTTTTAAAACAACACATCATACCCACCACAACTATGTTGGTAATGAGTCGTGGAGCCTTTTATTGTATAGTTTAATCAGTGACCCTTTACTCTTTTCATTAGTTATACTGGTTTAGCGAATCTTTACCTTTGCTACATAGTATATTCTTAATTATTTTATGATGATCCCTTCGTATTTATGCTTTCTTAAGATCGTTTGTCATCATCATCGTTTAATGTGTTCAGGACTGTATATTATTCATGTTTCGTGTTGTATAACACGAAAGTTAAGTTGTACAAGGAATAACCAAAACTCTAACTTAAGAACTTAATACTACATGTAAATGATTGATTAACTAAAATTAGTCACACATAAGTCGCCTGGATAAATTAAGAATCAACAATGCAACTAACTGCACTACGTCTACATGCACATGAAGCATATGATGGATTATAGGTTATATTACGCTGATGAGAGAATGCATTTTAGTGGTGAAGAGTTGTAATAATATGAGTATTTTATCGGAGGTTTAACCTGTTCTCTCATCACAATTCACTAATAGTTTCGACGTATTCATTGTGCTGATAAAAGAGAAAAAAAACTTTTAACATGCGGCGCTTTGAAATTCATCTGAACTCAGAAGTGAAACAACTTGACGAATTTCATTTGGCTTAGCTACACATGCACTTCTTCAGAATAAAATGAGCTTTCTATGAAATGAGCATTATGTTTTATAAAAAAAAGTCCATAAAGGTCGTCTGTTGTTTTGAAAAGACTAGATTTAGATATTACTCACTGCAGGTACAATATTCATATTATACAAGCAGGATTTGTAAATTAGAAAGATTAAATACCCAGACAAACAACGTACTGCCTTGCAAACCAATGGGCATGTGTTGTATTTTACTATTATGGGAATTCTAATATTAGGAAATCTAATTAAGGGGGGTTAACAAAATCAGACAAAAGATATTCTTCCCCTATATATGGTATTTTCATAAAATGTGGATTTAAGAAGAACGTTTTATATTTATATACAATAAACATCTATTTTTTTTAAAATGTTACAGAATATCATATACTATTTTATGTAACATCTTCCCTAATATGATTATTTTTAAGCTTTTCCTTAATTACTTTTTTTCTTTTTGCCAGCCAAGAATGATCTGTTTTAGCGTTTTTTTTAAATGTTAGAACCATAAATACAAAAGATAAAAATGGCATAAACAAAAGTAAACAAAAAAAAAAAGAAGCTAGAAAAAAAAAGAGAGGCAAACGTGGGCCGAACATTATCAAGAGGAGAAGCATAATAAACCCATCGTTGTGTGACAGAGTGTTTCTGTTCCTTCCCCCTCATTGGAGAGAGAGAGTAAGCGATTCTCTTACGCCCAGAGAGCTAGAGAGAGAGAAGCGCTTGTTCGTTCTTCCTCTAAGGTAAAGATCTTGTTCTCATTCTCATCGTTTTCTCCTTCTCGATTCAGATCGTTTCATTTTCTCCCGCAAAAATCGGGACTTTTTACTCGTAAATTCCGAAGAATGTTGGCTTCTTTTTTTCATCTCCTTTGACGCGTTTCTTGGTTTTTCTTTTTCCTCGTGGTTTCCGAGGAAATCTGGTGTGTGATTTGATTTCTCATTCTGAAAGTTTCGTTCTTTTAACACATTGTCAAGGTTGTTTTTCACCGATTGACTCTGTCTTTATGTATGTTGATGAGAGAAGATCTTGCGATTACATAACCTTTTGTTTGATTATTTATTGACTCAAGAGATGAGATTCTTTGTTTTGTGTTCCCATCTGCAAAATCGAGCTTTAGATTCGTATCTTTCTTTCTCTCATATGTTCGTGTCAGTGTCAGATGAAATGTTTTGCGTAATGTTTCCGTCAAATGTTTTGTATTTTGAATGAGTGCAGTTTCAGTTTTTTTGTCATCACAGTAAAAGATTAACTTGTTTCCCAATTCTTCTGTGACTTGACTTACCAATTAAATAAAGTAATCTTGAGTTTTGGTTTACCTCTGATGACATGTTTTTTTTCTCTCAAGTGTACATATGTATCATGTATGCAATTTTAAGTTTTTTTTTGCTTTTCATTAATAAGAGCATATGCATCGGTTCTTCCTGCATCAGAAAGATAATGTATTTACCTCTTTTTTCTTCTTTAGGCAGCAGTCTCAGGAGAGTGGCAAAGATGGTGGCAGAACGCTTCACAGTTGATTTGGATAAGCCACTTGTCTTTCAGGTGACGTAGTCTCTTTTTCCTTTATCTGTATTTATCATATTAGATCGACAAGACAAAGTAACAAGAGGGGACATTCTTGTTCACCTTTCAAAGCTGTCTGGTAGAATCTTGGCTATTAAATGGTGAATATAAACTTTTTTTTTTTGGTTTGTCATCAGGTTGGTCATCTTGGAGAAGAATATCAGGAATGGATTCATCAACCTATTGTATGTGTAGAGGGTCCTCGTTTTTTCCAAAGTGATTTCTGGGAGGTATATCAACTCTTTCTTTTCTTGAGATTCATCTTCTTGAAATGTATATCATCATCCTCTTTGTTTTAGTTATTCATAACCTTCTTTGTGAAACTTGAGCAGTTCTTGACTCGCACGGTTTGGTGGGCAATCCCAACAATCTGGCTTCCAGTTGTCTGCTACGTTCTATCAATCTCCGCGAGTAGGGGACTCACGTTTCCCCAGATCGGTTTGATAGTTGCCTTTGGCGTACTCACGTGGACACTGCTCGAGTACACACTTCATCGTTTCCTCTTCCACATAGAAACCAAGAGCTACTGGTTAGTTCAATATCAGTGATCATACAACATTAACATAAACATGTTTCTTCACGAAGCTGATTCTGTGTTTCTTTAGGGCAAACACTGCACACTATCTTCTTCATGGATGCCATCACAAGCACCCACAAGACGGCCTTCGTCTTGTTTTCCCTCCTACCGCAACAGCCATTCTCTTGGTTCCAGTAAGTAACTGGAGTCTTTTTTTCATTCGTTTGATGTTTCAAAATGTGAAGTTATAACGATGTTCTTCATCTTTCCTTGTCTTTTAGCTATGGAAGCTTCTCCACCTCTTAGCTACTCCTGCTACAGCTCCTGCAATGCTTGGAGGCATTTTGTTTGGCTATGTGATGTATGATATCACTCATTACTATCTACACCATGGTCAACCTAAGGAACCAACCTTTAAGCATCTCAAGGTAAGCAATCCCCATATATATAAACTAATCTCTTTTCGTCCCATCAAACTTGTTCATTTGAATTTCTGATTTGATTTTTGGTATATGCTTTACAGAAATACCACTTGAATCATCACTTCAGAATCCAGAACAAAGGATACGGAATCACTTCATCTCTCTGGGACAGAGTCTTTGGAACACTTCCCGGTACTAAGGCTGCTGAGAAGAAGCGCTAAACCGGATATCTCGTTTTGCCATCTTCAGTGTGTCATATAAACTCCCTTCTTCTGATTCATCATGAGATTCAATGACTGTTTAACTGATGTTGTATACGATCTATCACCATATTTTGAACATATCTAGTGGTGTCTGAACCAGTTTTATGGTGTGGTCATAGAAATTGGAAATCAAACCAGTTTATTTTCTATTCAATTTGTTTGTTATTGGGTACATATCTACTAGAGAAAAAATACACAACATTGCATCTTTGTTTCCTCGTTGGATCGATATTCCCTTTAACCAAACCCAACTTCTTGAAGTTACCTCTGTAATACTTCTCACCCCATTCCCTTGCATCTTCAAAGCTAGTGTTGGTCCTCGTGTCGTTTCCCAAATCAAGATCTCTGTGATTCAAATAAGCTACTCTTGGCGATGATACGGAGAAGGGATTCATTCTAAGAAAAGAAATATCCAAATAACACTCAAAACATGTAAAGAGATAAAGTACAGGCTTCTCTCTCACACTGACATAGTTTTTCGCCAAGAACACAATCATAAATCACACCTTTCAAAGAGGGAGTGTGGTTTTGCATAAAGCAACAGGATTAAGATTTTCATTTTAATCGATAAAAGTATAACCAAAACAAACCAAGATTTTAGTGGTAAAACAAACTGTAATAAATAAGTGTTATTTAGTAAACACACAAAGACCCCACAGGCACTACAGCTTCTCCTTCTTCTTCATCATTAGAAACTTCTCTTCATGTTTTCCAAGTTCAAAAGATAGCTGCTTCTTGTTTCTCCCGTTAAAGAGATCCGCTAGTTGATCTCTCTTCCTGCTGAAAACAAACCAAATGGGATCAAATTTTATAGATACAGAGTTGGTTACAATATAATATAAGCTCTTACCTTCCGATTATGTTCATCGCTTTGGTTATGGAGGAGCATGTTATATTCGTCGTAGCCGAGATAATTGCAAACTTTGCAAAAATGTCTAAGCTCACAATAGTCTTTGGGCACTATCTCAAACAACTGCACACAAACACACACAGACACAGGTTAGGTGACAATTTTACAAAATGTAATAAGGATACTAAAAATGCTGAGGAGGAGGATGCTGCTAGGCGTACCTTGTTTCTGTGTTCTTCACTCTTGAGATGAGTGATGAATTCGGCACATATATCAAAAGTATCACAGCATAATTCACAAATGCAGAAAGGTTCATCATCTTCATTGATGATCATCTCTTCCTCATCTCAGCATAATAAGCCCCTGTTCCCCATAGTTTAACTAATGGTTCATTAATACTTCTACACCATGAAATGTGGGTTTGAGTTCCAGAAAAAACAAAATTATGAAAATTAAAAGAATAAAAACTTACAAGAAAATTGCAGCATGACATAAAGTGTACAGTCCAGACTGGATTCTATAGAGCCTAATATTTCTTTTGTAATATCATAATTATCCAAGTTTTTTTTTTAAAAACAAAGATTTTAGAAAGATAAATATCACAATAGTATGTATCTTAATATCATTAATCCAAACCAAATCAAAACTGATTGGATTAAGAAAACTTCAACTCGATTGTTTGGGTTTGGGTTTGTTTTTTCTATCCACCTCTAAACGATATGTAGAGCCTCTTAGAAATGGGTTCAGTTGATTCGGACATATCTCACCGAGAAGATGTGTTCTTTTCTGAAGCCAAAGATTATATTTTGTGGACGGTGAAACCGTTGTCCATGAATATTGATTACATTCACAACTATATAAGCGAGTTTAATTGTCAATACAACCTTTGAATCAACTGTTTATTTTGGTACATATATACTAGAAAAAAAAATACATTTAAACAATATTTGTTTTGTCTTTGAGAAATCAAAACAGAGGAGGAATACTTTGTTCATTCCTGAAGAAGTTTGTTGGATCAATCTTCCCTTTAGCTAAACCCAACCTCTTGAAGTTACCTCTGTAATACTTCTCACCCCATTCCCTTGCATCTTCAAAGCTAGTGTTGGTCCTTGTGTTGTTTCCCAAATCAAGATCTCTGTAATTCAAATAAGCTCCTCTTGGCGACGACGATACATACGGTGTCATGTAATCGTAAAGCATTCTCATCCACGTAACATGCTTGTTCATCTCCTCAACTTCATTGACTCTCCACTTCACCATATACTGTACGTTGTAAAGGTTCCCTCTCCTGTGTGGAAATGGAGACTCAGTTTCTGATATCTCGCTCATCTTCCCACCCCATGGCTCAAGGATCATCAGTGGAGTTTCTTTCTCGAGAAACCTTTTGGTTACTTCTTCGAAAACGTGTTCAGGAACTGGCTTTTGAACGAAGTCTGACTTTGCTTTGTAGTAAAGATCCTCGTATCTTAGGTCTCTGTTGAGCATGACCTCTAAAGGCTGTCCTGACTTCCAGTTAAAGAACATTGTCGACTCGATCCAGCTCATTTCAGAACAGTCTTGAGCTCGTAGTCCGAGTTCAGGAAACTGTTGGTTCATTAGAGGAATCAATCTATCGATTCCACCAAGAAACAAAGCTTGAAAAGTAGTTTTAACTCCTCTTTGACCTCCTTCCACATTGTTATCGATAATGGCTCTGATGAAGAGATCTTTGTCTAGCTCTGGTCCTATGTACTGCCACCTATGAACTAGCTTGTTCATGCTTGCTCCCATTGGATGTTGACTTATGAAACAAGTTACCTTCTCAGGAACCCTAGCGAGTTTAACTTTCCATGATAACACAACACCGAAACTCGCTGCTCCACCTCCTCTTAACGCCCAAAACACATCTTCTCCCATCGTTCTCCTGTTGAGGATTCTCCCGTTTACGTCCATCAAACGCGCGTCCACAACGTTGTCAGACGCTAAACCGTGTTTTCTCATTAATGTGCCTAGTCCACCGCCGCTGATGTGTCCACCAACTCCAACGCTTGGACATATCCCTGCGGCGAAGGCGTGGACGTTGCTTGTTTTGGCGATTTTGTAGTAGAGTTCGCCGAGTGTGGCCCCGGATTGGATCCATGCTGTTTCTTCCGTGAGGTTGATGTTGATGGAGCGGAGGTTGACTAGGTTGATGATTATGAATGGTGATAGTGAGAGGTAAGAGAGGCCTTCGTAGTCGTGACCACCACTTAGGGTTCTTACTTGCACTCCAAGTTTCTTGCTGCATAGAATGGCACTTTTGATTTCTGATTCTGTTTTTGGTTTGAGGGTGAGGATCGGCTTCAGGCTTGTGAAGTTTAAGTTGAGGAAGCTTGAGCTTGGAGATGAAAGCGCCAAAGAGGGGCTGTAGAGTGTGGAATCTGTGTGGTCAGTGAGATTTGTAGGTGTTTTGGAGATTGTTGACAAGCAGCTTTGAAACTGTGCTTTTGTCGGAACAGAACTGACATGTTTTGCTAAAAAGAAAAGAAACAGACACAAAGCTAGGTCTCTCATGTTTGTTTGTTTGTTACTTGTGTAAGAAGTTTTCAGATAAAGAATAAGTTGGCTAGTGTTTCTTGATCTTTGTCTGGTTTAGAAAGTTTCTTTGAGATGAGTTGCAATGAAGAAAGCTGAAGAAGACTATATATAAAGATCTCAGTTTCGTGCGTGTTTGTTTGAATTGAATATCAAGAATATCTTAGTGGACGTCATTAGAAATATAATATTATTACCTTGATGAGTCGCTAAAACAAAGACGTCTGAGAGTCAAAAATGAAGGCATTTTCAAAGTTGTGATCATGGGAATAGTGACATCCATATATTTGAACTACGCGTTCTCACAAATTATTGCATTTTTTCTAAACGTGGAGTTAATCACTTCCTCTTCTCGTCTCAGTTTCACAATATGTTTTGACCAAAACGCAAAATGTAAGGAATTATAAAAACTCTTTTCACAAAAATTGTTAAATAAATTAAACATACAAAAAATTTCATGTAACATATTATATTTCTAAAAGATCTTAGATAACGAGACAAAGGAATATTAGTGGTTACAAAATGATTCTGCGCATAATTAGATGTGGACGTGCATACTTGCATGGTTCCAAAAAAAAACAAGTCGAAGATAGGGTTTTGAAGGGTTTTCCTTGTACAGCTATATATCCATATTGTGAGATGAGTTATTGGTCGTCTTTGACTATGCTTCATGGTGTATAGCTGGATGTTGTTACCTAAATACAATAAACTCAAGTTTTAAACTAATTAAACTAGTTATTTACAGCCTTATTTTGCGGTTTTTTTTCTTTTTTTGGATAACAAATTCTTCTAAATTAACAATGACCAATTAGACTTTAGTTCAAAACTTATCTAAACGGTGCATTTTCAATAAATTTTACTTCTAGAATACTAATTTATTTTCCCTTTTTTTCTGTGCTAAATTAAATATATTGGTATCACTTACAAATAAGTAATTTAAAATGGAATCACTTAATTTTCTGATACAATTTAAGTGATCTAATCTATCTATTTTTTTGTAGTGGCTGCTATAGTGTGAAACAAAGAAAAGTAAACGTTTGGAAATCTTGAATTCAATGAACTATAAAGTTGACAAAAAACAATGGACCTTAACCATATATAATCCATTATACTACAATTTTGTTTTGTTTTTAGAGAATATTTATAATGTTAAAAAAAGGAATGAAGCGTTAACATCGTAAGGCTTGATGTCAACTCTACGCCATACTAAAAACGTGTAAACTGTCTTACTTTCTGGAAGTCTTTGGTGATGCGTTGAATTGAATGATTAGTGTTAAAAATGGATTCGTCATCGTTGTCACAAGTCACAACCGCATGTACATGATCATTATCAAGATTTGTACTTGATTTTGGATGTACATATCCTAACAAAAAAGGTAATAAATAAAGGGGAAAATAGTACTAAGTCTAAGCTTATAATTACAACGATTGTTCTATTTTTTCTTTTGTTACAAGTAATTTGGTAGGATGACCATAATGATGTAATTTAAATGTTTTTATTGGCGGTTTGCTACTTCATTAGATTGTTACGTGAAATGTGAATTTTCGTGTAACATGTTATTTTCTTATAAATGGATTCATGACTGTGCTTTTTTTTGTTTTAGAACCACATGTACTTAATCCTTATCAAGTATCATAGCTGTTACTTGTTTGGATATGTAATGAAAATGAAAACGTGATATAGGTGTTCAAAAAAAAAAAGGTGAAGCTTATACGACTTTTTGTGGATTTTATTTTCTTCAGTTTCTTTGTTATAATACAAGCCAAATCTAAATAATACTTTAAAAATGATATTGCTATAAAGATATTTTTTTCAAGTGGTCTTCAACTCAGGTGGAAGGCCAAGTAAAAGTATTCGCTAACCAGTGCTGATTTGGAGCTCGAAACCATTACCTTATCTAGCCGTCTACATAAAAAGAGAGCCCAAACATAAATAACAGTCTCCCATCGGCCATGTGTATTTGTATAACAGAAGTGGATCATTGTGCAATATTCAAAATCCCGAACCTCTTTAAAACTAATCAGGATCGACCCTGAAATTTTAGTACACATGGCAATTCCTATATAAAAAAAAGATTTTGGGGATCTAACAAAGTTTTTAGAGGCATATATTAATGTAATTTCTTTCAAAAAATTTTGGGGATCTAAAACGAATGTTTCACTAGACATGTTACAGGTCGGCCCTGAAACCAATACTCCTATTTTCTAAGCGATTCAAGAAACATGAAACTATCAGGATGGTTGTAACAATAGTTCAATGTCTCAACATGCATGTCTTTTTTTATTTTGTTGACACAAGATTGGAAGACAATAAATACTGCAAATGCTACTAACCAAGATCTCCAATGTATTATTAATATTCAGATATCTACATGTCACGTAACCAACACATGCAGACCACATGGTATACAACTAGACTTTGAGACTTTCTAACTTTCCAAGGAAAAAGCTGAATTGTTAATTTGTCTAATTATCTAAGAACATAGCAAAACAATTACAAGTCTACAACAAACATGTAGGAAAGGGCAGGAGATTCAAAACGGTATAAATCAGATTTGACTAGAATGCAAAGTTTTCCATAGACTCAGAACTCAGAAGTTAATATATATGGTAAAATATCAAATGAAAATAGTATTCGATTTGCTCAAACACCTTAAAGTAGACCACAAATCTAACTAGTAACACTACTACTCAGTTTCGTTTTCAAATTTCACAAAAAAAAAAAGTCTCATTTTCAAGGAGCAACAAAATAAAGTTGGATGGTTTTCGATCATTCTCAATGAAGCTGACAACAATAACGAAGAGAAAACAATCTATAATTGTTTGAAATTTTATAATTTCGTTATCTTTATTCGAGCAAGCAAAGTTATATCCACCCAGCGAGAGCCATTAACGTAGAGTCACAAGCTTGACTCAGCTCAATTTACCAAACTACCCCTAACACTTAGTTAACACCAGTACACATCCCGAAGATGGATCTGAGTCTGCAGATTCACGGCGCGTTGTTCGCAGGCCCGTCGTGTTCTTATTGGGCTTCTTCTTCGTCCACGTCACTCTCTCCTCCATTTATTTTTCATCCAAGTCTCAATTCCCTCAAGAGAAGACGTTGCTCTCGCTCTCGCTCTCGTGGAATTCAAATAAGACGACGGAGTGGTTTCTTCCCGGCGATGCCTTCCGAAACTTCTCGCGTCGGTTGTGGCGGAGTTGCTGATAACGCTTCTGTAGCTAATTTCAAGCTAAACGAATCAACCTTCCTTGCTTCTCTAATGCCTAAGAAAGAAATCGCTGCTGATCGCTTCGTCGAAGCTCATCCTGAGTACGACGGTCGTGGCGTCGTCATCGCTATCTTCGGTACTTTCTTCTCGTTCGTCTTTGCTTGAATATTTGAATCGTCTGTTATGTTTATGGAGAAGATTTTGCGTGAGGCTTAATCACTTATGCTTAGATAGATTGTTTGTAGTTGGATCAGATATTACTAGGGAGATTGTTTGGTTTGTCTTTGTGATTTTGCTTCTAATTTGAGTGTTAATGAGATTGTTTATCTTCTTGTAGATTCTGGTTTTGATCCTTCTGCTGCTGGCTTGCATCTTACATCTGATGGAAAACCAAAGGTTTTGGACGTTATTGACTGGTATGTTCGTGATTTTCTTGAGTTATGCATCTGGTGGAGACTCTGTGACCTGATTGTATCCTTGTTTTATTGTTCAGCACTGGAAGTGGGGATATAGATACATCCACAGTGGTGAAAGCCAATGAAGATGGTCTTATTCGTGGAGCATCAGGTTGGTGATTTCATCTAGAAAGAGATATTTAGGCTTTCTGCATGATAGTTTTCTTGTTCATGTTGACTTATTGATGACACACGTTTGATCATTTCTTTTGTTGTTTTAAACAAATTTGTTACAGGGGCACCGTTGGTTGTCAATTCTTCATGGAAGAATCCCACTGGAGAGTGGCGTGTAGGTTGCAAGTTGGTTTACGAGCTTTTTACTGATACCTTAACTTCTCGTGTCAAGGTAGCCATTCGAATTGTGTTCTTTTTTCTTTGTCTTAGTTATTAAATATTTAAATCTCAAAAGCTCACACTAAAAGTTTACGTTACTTATCTAAGACTTCTATATGTCTTTTTTTATCACACAGAAAGAAAGAAGGAAAACCTGGGATGAAAAGAATCAGGAAGAAATTGCAAAGGCTGTCAAGAATCTGTGTGATTTCGATCAGGTGCTACAGAGATACTGAATCTGGTTTGCTGTATTTTTGAATGTTACGAGTCTGGCAGTGTTATTCAAATTTTATTTTAACATCGTTTTTCTTCCAGAAGCACAGCAAGGTGGATGATGCGAAACTGAAGAAGATACGTGAAGATCTCCAAAACAGAGTTGATTTCCTAAAGAAACAAGCCGATGTAAGTTTAGATGAGTTCCTTTATCATTTTTGTTTACGTGTTCGCTGTTTTCTTGAATCTGTACTGTAAATGCATTGTTTTTTGTTTTTCTGTAGAACTATGAAGACAAAGGGCCTGTTATTGATGCTGTCGTGTGGCATGATGGAGAAGTATGGAGGGTTGCATTGGATACGCAGAGTCTTGAAGAAGATCCAGATTGCGGGAAACTAGCAGACTTCACCCCCCTGACTAATTACCGGCAAGTCTTCCTTTAGGGATCCAGAATTTTTTTTGCTTGAGAGTTCACAAGTTTTACTCTATTTCAATCTTAATATGTATATCAGAATTGAGCGGAAGTATGGCGTGTTTAGCCGACTAGATGCTTGCTCCTTTGTTGCTAATGTGTATGATGAGGGAAAGGTCCTAAGCATTGTAACTGATAGTTCTCCACATGGCACTCATGTTGCTGGGATAGCTACCGCACACCACCCCGAGGTTCTAACACATCTATATAACTTATTTGTATTGATAATTTTTTTACAATCAATTAAATCTCGTGTTATGTGTATGTTAGGAGCACTTGTTGAATGGGGTGGCACCTGGTGCGCAGATAATATCTTGCAAAATTGGAGATTCGCGGTTAGGGTCGATGGAGACCGGAACTGGCTTGACACGGGCATTGATAGCTGCCCTCGAGGTAATTATTAACTGATTGTAGTATACCATTAGCCAAAAATATAAATTGTAACTTCCTAAAATTATATCCTTGAAGTTTGAACAAACAAATCGTATCTTATTATCTCTTGAACTACTTTGCATCATCAACTTGTATGGAGGAATTTCGTATCTGTATGGACTGTTACATGTGACTGCTTTTGCATTGACACAAGTCAATACTTTTTTTTTTGTGTACTCTAACTTCTGCTATAATGACACAGCATAATTGTGATCTTGTCAACATGAGCTATGGAGAGGCAACATTACTTCCAGACTATGGACGCTTTGTTGATCTTGTTACTGAAGTACCATTCAAACCTTTGTCTTTGTTAGGCAGCGCTTAGTTGCTTGTGTTTTATGCTTTTAATCTTGAGTTTTTGACGTTCTGATATGTTTTAGGCTGTGAACAAGAGACGCCTAATATTTGTAAGTAGTGCTGGTAACAACGGCCCAGCATTAACAACAGTTGGTGCACCTGGTGGAACAACTTCCAGTATCATTGGTGTTGGTGCATATGTTTCTCCTGCAATGGCAGCTGGTGCCCATTCGGTGGTGGAACCTCCCTGTGAAGGGCTTGAATACACTTGGTATTTCCACCTTTTTTCCTTTTTTTTTTGATTCATTATGTTGCAGTTTGTAGGTAGCATGAAATATTTATCCTTATAATGTAGGTCAAGCCGGGGGCCAACCTCTGATGGGGATCTAGGTGTCTGCATAAGTGCACCTGGTGGGGCTGTTGCTCCTGTTCCTACATGGACGCTTCAAAGGCGCATGCTCATGAATGGAACATCAATGTCATCTCCTTCTGCCTGTGGAGCAATTGCGTTACTTCTAAGTGCGATGAAGGTTTCTTCTTCGAAGTTATTTTTCCTTCTGCCACATATGTTTCTTTTTCCTCGGCGCATTTTTCAGCTGCTGGAATTCTTTCATGTATCTGCAGGCTGAGGGTATCCCAATTAGCCCATACAGTGTGAGAAGGGCCCTTGAGAATACAGCAATTCCTGTAGGTGATCTACCTGAAGATAAACTATCTACTGGACAAGGGCTTATGCAAGTTGATAAGTAAGGCTCTACACCCTGTAATTAAATTGACGTCATGTTTAGAATAGTTCTGACTTATTTTATTATGACAGGGCATATGAATACTTGAAGCAGTTTAAGGACTTTCCATGCGTATTTTATCAGATAATGGTCAATCTCTCGGGGAAAACAAGTATGTAGAGAAAGCTCTTGAACAATTTTTGAAGTTTAGGTTGATGTTTACTTGAAACATTCTTGCTGAAATCTATCGCACACTCTCATTGAAGATAAACAGGACAACTGAATGTGTTGATTTCATTTTTGTGTTTTGATAAAACACGAACCTTTCTTTTACGAGTTATGACCTTTAAAACGCAGATCCAACATCACGGGGCATCTACATACGGGAGGCTACTGCTTGCAGACAGTCGACTGAGGTTAGCTGTTGTTTTTTTTTTTTTGGTTCAAGAAGTTAGCTGTTGCTATATCACAGGAATATGTTCAAATCCATGCTAACTTTCATTCTATATATAAAGTCATTATTTTCTTACGATAGGCATTCTGTCCTTTTCTCTGGAATATTAAGGTCTTTAGATGCCCTGTCATGGAGTTCGAATTTTCCTTCGCAAACTTTACGTCCTACCAGATGTAGTATGTTGCACTTTTAGACTTTGTTATCTCTCCTATCTGTTATTTGAAACAAGCATCGTTTTGACTTCCCAGTGGACGATACAAGTTGAGCCGAAGTTCCATGAAGGTGCAAGTAATTTAAAGGAACTTGTCCCGTTTGAGGAATGTCTCGAGTTGCATTCCACAAATGAAGGAGTTGTGCGGGTTCCTGAGTATCTCCTTCTCACTCATAACGGTCGTAGCTTCAAGTTAGTATACTTAATTCTATATCTAGCTGCTTCGGTTTGTTATATCTGTAGTAAGAATATATTATCACCTTTCAGCGTTGTTGTGGACCCCACAAATCTGGAGGATGGTGTGCATTACTTTGAAGTTTATGGGATTGACTGCAAAGCTCCGCAGCGTGGTCCTCTTTTCAGAATCCCAGTAACGATAATAATTCCCAAGACCATGGCAAGTCGACCTCCAGTTATTTCCTTTCCACAAATGTCTTTCATCTCAGGTTATCGTCTGTCAACTTTTTAATGTGTGATTTACAAAGCAAACACGTCCTCTGAAATGGCAGCCGTTATTTATGTTTGGTTCTTTGTCAACGATTCCAACTGTAGGCCACATTGAACGAAAATTTATCGAGGTACCATTTGGAGCAACATGGGCTGAGGCTACGATACGAGCTTCGGGGTTTGATACTACACGGAGATTTTATATTGATACGCTTCAGGTAGGCCATATTTAAGGATAATTCAACTCTTTGATGCTGCTGGTTCTTATGTTATTTGATGTGCAGATTTGCCCATTGCGAAGGCCTATCAAGTGGGAGAACGCAACAACTTTTGCTTCTCCGTCTGCTAAAAGCTTTGCGTTTCCAGTTGTTAGTGGTCAAACGATGGAACTAGCTGTAGCTCAATTCTGGTCCAGTGGCCTTGGAAGTCGTGAACCAACTGTCGTTGACTTTGAGGTAGGAACTCAGAGTTATACATATATGTTCGTGTATGTGCTAACATCAAATTTGTGTGTTGTCTTGTCTTTTGTGTCGTCGTGTGTCAGGTAATGAATTCCAAGTTACCATTTTCGGTCTTTTGTCCCCACTTTTTTCCCTACTGGTCTCCTGACGTTTTTGAGTTCATCTTTCTAGTGTATTTCATGTTAGCGCATTGCTTATTTCTTTCTGCAATTTGGTTCCTTACCAGTTTTAGCCTCTCTTTAGATGTTACGTTTTTGGTATCTACAATCAATTCTTCAGGTGCATTCTCATTTAGGAATAGTTGTGGAAACGAATTAAGATAAATATATATAAGTGTTATGCGTCAGTATTCATCGTGTCAGCTAATGTTATGAACGAAGTTCTATGTTCAAGTCGTTCACGCCTTCTAACTACACTGATTACTAAGTACAATGCGACTTTCTAGACATGAGTTGATGCAATTTATTTTTGGTATTTTAGATTGCATTCCACGGAATTGGTGTCAATAAAGAAGAGTTGATACTTGATGGAAGTGAAGCACCAATAAAAGTTGAAGCTGAAGCACTATTGGCATCTGAAAAACTCATTCCCATAGCTGTTCTGAACAAGGTACAGCACTATTGGCATGTGAATGTTTTTAGAATTGCTTATCGACAGTGGTTTATTTTGACGGCAGATACGAGTTCCCTATCAACCTGTTGATGCACAACTTAAGACTCTATCAACTGGCCGCGATAGACTACTGTCGGGCAAACAGATACTGGCATTGACATTAACGTGGGTTATGCTTTTGTTTCTTGCCGTTGTTGCTTGCCTATCTCTTTATCAAGACTATTACAGTTAACAAGCTCTTTTGTTTCTGCAGCTACAAGTTCAAATTAGAAGATGCAGCTGAAGTGAAACCATATATACCCTTATTGAACAATCGCATATATGACACTAAATTTGAGTCCCAGTTCTATATGATCTCTGATGCCAACAAGGTACTAATTCTGTACAAGTATAGATAATCTTGTAAAATTTTCATTGGCATTGTCTACTAAACACGCTTTTCTTCTTTTGTGTGTAGCAAATTTTGTTTTGTCTTGCTTATATATTATTTTCTTGTCTTAAGACGCTGTACTGACATACTTTCAGCGTGTATATGCAATGGGTGACGTTTATCCTGAGTCTTCAAAACTTCCCAAGGGTGAATATAAACTTCAGCTGTATCTGAGGTTTGTGCTAAATCTTTGATGATTGCATCTTGTTTCTTGTTCTGAAAATTGAAGGGTTGAGTTTGTAAATACTAACCCCCAGGCAGAAATGATCTTTTCAACATGACTGGTTGACAACTTCCTGTAATCTACATTATTATGTGGTTAATAACTTTGTTTCACAGTGTATATTTACGTATTTTGTCTTCTATTCTAAAATCTAATTGCTTTCACCAGGCATGAAAATGTGCAGCTGCTGGAAAAGTTGAAGCAGCTAATTGTGTTCATTGAAAGAAATATTGGGGTGAGTTTGTGAATTACGCTTTACTTTATTTTGAAAAGCTACATGTAATATCTGTCTGGGAAAGGAAGTAGAACTACGGAACAAGTTGGAGTTCCATTTTCACCGGGTTTCTGGTCTATATATATATAGACACGTTTGCAACATTGGAATTCATGACAAGCTGATTATTCCATCGATTTTGCTGGTGATGCAGGAGGTTCGGCTGAGCTTACATTCTGAACCAGATGGCCCCGTCACAGGAAATGGTGCCTTTACATCTTCTATTCTAATGCCAGGGTACTCTTTTGGTTCACTTACTAGCATATATTTCTCCGACTGCTGTACTGGTTGAAATCTGAACATGTTCCTCACCTCATTTATCACCATGCAGGGTGAAGGAAGCGTTTTATCTTGGCCCACCAACAAAGGATAAGATACCCAAGGTTTAGTAGATTGTTGGTATAATAAATGTTCTGATGCCAGCATATCTCTTTTAAATGTACAATTTTGATTTTACCTGCAGAATACTCCACAAGGATCTGTGTTAGTGGGAGAAATCTCATATGGGAAACTGTCTTTTGATGATAAAGAACAGAAGAATCCGAAGGATAATCCTGTTTCTTATCCGATATCATACGTGGTTCCACCAAATAAGGTATCTAAAAAGCTACCTTTTCTGGTCTGGTTTGTCTGTTAGAATTGGCTTGTGATACTTGATGCACTAATGCCAGAGCAATCTGGCTACAAGAGCTCATATTTTGTGTTTAGATTAATCTATTTGTTTCCTTGTATTCCAGTTGTTTTGAACTTTTTTTTGTTATTTTGTTCGTTATACAATAGCCTGAGGAAGATGAGAAGGCGGGTTCTGCTTCAAGTAGCTGTAAATCAGTTTCAGAACGCTTGGAAGAAGAGGTAATCATGTTTCGTAGTGGCACTTGCTAAACGTTGTGGTCGATTGCTCTATTATATATGATCGATTCGAGTACTTGTTGGTGGATATTAGGGGTGGGTTTTCTTTTCTACTACTGTTTTACGAAAGCATTTCCTTGTAATTAGGTTCGTGACACAAAGATCAAATTTCTTGGGAACCTAAAACAAGAAACGGAGGAAGATCGTTCCGAGTGGAGAGAGTTGTGTTCATGTCTCAAGGTTTGCGAGCTTAAGGATTTTGTTGTCGTTTCAAATAATGATTTATGCCACTTTAACTAGAAAGTTCTGTAAAAAAATATGCAAATCTGAATTACTGCTTAGATTAACTGTGAGCATATGTTCCTTGGCAGTCTGAATACCCAAACTCTACCCCATTGCTTGCTAAGATATTAGAAAGTTTGCTATCTCGATCTGAAGCTGGGGACAAAATCAGCCATCAAGAAGAGGTAAAGTTTCAAATGAGTTTACTAATCTTAAAATCATGCACTACACTCTCTACCGACGCATTTAAATATTACCTTCAAATTAAAAACGCTTAATAATCTTCAAATTACTAATCTCGAGTTTATAGATGGTGACTATTTATCATGTAAGCTGAAAATCTTTTCCTTTGTTCTTTTGCAGATTATAAATGCTGCTAACGAAGTAATAAACAGCGTTGACGTGGACGAGTTAGCAAGATTCTTACTACAAAAATGTGAACCAGAAGATGAGGATGCGGAGGTGTGATGTCTTATTTGTTGCGTTCTCGTACAGAAGCATAATATTCCTGACTAGCTACTTGCTTTTTTTTACGCCGTCTCTGATTACCACCTGTTGTATAAATTTAGAATTTAAAGAAGAAAATGGAGATGACCCGTGACCAACTGGCAGAAGCACTATACCAGAAGGGGTTGGCCTTGGCAAGACTCGAGAATTTGAAGGCAAGACCAAATATTTTATCTGAATCGTTACCTGTTTATTCATTTATCTGAGTATAAGATATAGTAATGTGTTAGTATTTTGTTAGCTAACAATAATATTGGGCAATCACACACCACTCATGTGTTTGCAGGGTAAGGACGAAGATGAAGGAGGAGAAGAAGTAGAAAGTAGCCAAAAGGATAAATTCGAAGAAAATTTCAAAGAACTGGCGAAATGGGTGGACGTGAAATCATCTAAGTTCTGTACTCTCACTGTTCTAAGAGAGAAACGGCTCTCACGACTCGGGACAGCATTGAAGGTAAACACGTTCATGTGAATCTTTAAATTTACCATGAGAAACTGCAAATGATGTTCATATGAAATCACTGACTCACATGTACTGATAAAATGATATTTACAGGTACTTGATGAGATGATCCAAAACGAGAACGAGATAGCTAATAAGAAACTGTACGAACTGAAACTGGGTTTGCTGGAGGAATTAGGTTGGAGCCATTTGGTTACGTATGAGAAGCAATGGATGCAAGTTCGTTTCCCTACAAGCTTGCCTCTCTTTTAGCCCTTTGATCCTTTTAGTCACAAGCAATTGTTCAGTAAAGTGCCCTTCAGTAAAAGCTTTGTTCTGAAACCCAAACTACTGTTTAATTTTCTCTTTCTTCATAAACTCTACGACTCTTTTGTTATCAAACATTCATCGTCTGAATAAAATAAAAATGATTGTTTTATTTGCCAAATTAGAAGCCACTCGGATGAAATATATGTATATTTCCTTTAATAATTGTGTGGCTGTTACATCATTGTAGTTTTGGATAGATATGTTTGTTAAGAGCGTAGAATTTAAAATAAAAATAATGAATATACTTGTATGATGAGTCTCTCAGTGTGGTGATAGTACAATATTTTATATACTTCAGTTACTTTTAAAACTATAATTTGACATTTGAAGTGATCGCAATCATATAATAACATTTAGATGATAACAAAACTAAACCTCGTTAACTAACTCGACTGAATGCTCTGTTTCTGACACAAAATCTCGAATCTTTTTGGTCATTAGCCAATGATTCAGAACAAAACAAAACAAAAAAAACAATCTCTAGAACACATGTAAAAGCATCGATGCAACTACCGTGACTCCTCCGGCAATTGACCACCGTTTCGCCGTCCCCCGCTCAGGCACCCCCTTTCCCTTCGCAACTGCGACCAAATCAGGTCTAAAAGTCAACACTTAAAAATCATCCATTACACAAAAATTACAGGTCAGAAGAACACGGTCAAGATTCAACCGTTAACTACTCCAAAACCAAACACTAAATACAGTAAACAACCACCATTTCCGCCATGAATTTCAAAACCATGTAACTAACTGTCAACATCAGAAACTTTGACTTATTACATATCTGTCTCTCTCTCTCATACACAACCAATCTAGGCAGACTTAAAAGTTCCATGAAAACATAGAAAACTATTCAATATACAATATCCAAAACCATACATTCCATATTTGCTTCACCAAATCATTACATTAAAAAAGTAAAAACCAATCTATAATATGAAATGACAAATAATATTATATCTTGATTATGCCTTACTTGGCAAGGTAGGTATACTCTGTTCATTCCTGAAAAAATTCCCCGGATCCACCTCTGTTTTAATCTTCACTAACCGATCAAAGTTCTTCCCAAAATACATCCTCCCATACACCTCTCCTTCCTTATAACTATCCTCCCCATGATCATTCACCCCAATATCCACATCACGGTAGTTCAAGTAAGCACCTCTAGGGTTCTTACTCACAAACCCCGTCATGAAACTATAAAGCACTTTAGCTTGGTTCAAGTAACCTCTCTCCAACTCCGGAGACGATTCTTTCCAGTTAACAGAGTACTGAATCTTGTAAAGCATGTTTCTATGCGGAAACGGCGTCGCATCATCCGCTATCTCCGCCATTCTTCCACCGTAAGGGTTGAAAACTAGTCCTATCTTCCCTAACTCAATCATCTTATTAAACAAAGACTCGATCCCCTTTCTAGGAATCTCTGTCTCCACGTAATCAGACTTCCTCTTCCCGAAGCTGGAGGAGTCAAGATTCCGATCAAGAAACACTTTAGGATCGGTCTCAGTCGCGTTGACGCGATTGTCCCACCATAACGCAGACTGGTACCAAGTCATCTCCGTACAATTCTCCTTCTTTAACGCCAATTCAGGAAGCTCTTTCTCAAGTAGCGAAACGACGTCGTCTGCTTTCCCTAAGAAGAGAGCCACCACAGTGGCTCTCACCGTCTTCACTTTGTTCCTCGTAACCGGTTGGATCAGCATCCTCATGAAGAGATTCTTGTCGGTTTTCGGACCAACGAACTGCCACTTGTGAACCATGTCCACCGCACCGGAAGCCATTAACTGCTCCACTCGGAAAACCGTCACGGTTTCTGGTACGGGCACGAGTTTGACTTTATAACCCAAAACGACGCCGAAGCTTCCTCCTCCGCCGCCGGAGATAGCCCAGAAAAGATCTTCCCCCATCGCTTTCCGGTCCAAAACGGTGCCGTTCACGTCAACCATCTTCGCGTCGATGAAATGATCCACTGTCAACCCGAACTTCCTCACCATGTTGCCGTACCCGCCGCCGCTCAGGTGACCTCCGACGCCGACCGTCGGACAAACACCCGCCGGAAAACCAAGAACCTTGCTTTTCTCCCAGATTTTGTAGTAAACCTCGCCGAGAGTGGCTCCGGCGGAGATCCAAGCCGTCTGGCCGGAGATATCTACAGACACGTCGCGGAGGTTGAACAAGTCGAGGATGAAAAACGGTTTGTCGGAGATGTAGGAGAGACCGTCGTAGTCGTGGCCGCCGCTTCGGATCTTGAATACGTAATTCAACGGCTTGGAGCAGAGGACGGCGGCGCTGACGTGGCTTTCGGAGAGAGGAGTGACGATGATGGTCGGTTTGGGAGTGGAGGAAGTGTTGAACCTCGCGTTGCGGATGTAGGCGCGGAGGACGGAGGTGTAAGAAGGATTGGTCTGAGAGAAGACGATTTTGGAGATTTGGGATTGTGGAGTTTTGGTTTTGTCGGAGAGGCATTTGAGGAAGGAGTCGTGGACTGATGAGGAGGAGGACATTGGTGGTGGTGGTGGTTGGGAGAGAGAGGAGAGAGGTTGTAGAGAGAGGAAGAGGAGGAAGAAACCGACAGAAGAGACAGAGTTTGGTCGTGTTGTGAGCATTTTTCTTTTTTTTTTTGGAGTGAAGATGCTTTTTCTTGGCTCTCGTGTTGCTTTGTTCTGTGCAATTATTCGGTTTATTTATAACCGTATAGAGAGAGAGAAGATATGTTTCGCAAGTAAAGTTTATTTCTACTAGTAGTAGTTTTGTATTTTAATTCCTTGAATAGCAAACATAAATAAAAGAGATTAGGGATATGATTAAGGATTATAGATATTAACACTCATTTATTTGTTTTTCTTATAAATTATAAATTTATTATAGTACATAAATTTGCAACGAATAATTTTATGTATTATAATTATTCATGTGTGACAATACCATTTGATGAAGACTTATGTTTAACAAATGTATTTACATCATTATCTCAAAAGTTCTATGTACAGTTTTTATCAGTTTATACAGCTAATATAATAATCCATGTTTTATGAGATTGTAATCCTAAAATTCTGTGTGTAAAAACATTGGTAATTGTTATCATCGTTTAATCCAAAAACTGAGAATTGTGTATGTGCATGGAGTCACACACCCAATCAAAAAAAGTAAAAGATGAATCCGGCTCTAAATTTACACTTTATTACCGTTTTCTACGATAAACCGTTTGTTTCATTGAATGTCATTTTTCTTCTTCGCTTGTTTTAGAGTCAATGGTCAATGTCGGTAACTGGTTCCGATTGAAGGGTTTGTGGCCTTGTAGTGGAGGAAGGAAAAGTTCAAAGAGAAGACTTTAAACAACGTGGTCGTCGTATCCGTATCATTATTATCATTATTTTGATCGTATCCTATATATCGCACTAACTAATGGGCTATATAGCCAAAAAAATGTAAATTAGATTTATATAGAGATAATAGAGAAAGATAGGAAAAGAAATTAGGAGAAAGAATGTGATTTTGATTATTTAGTAAATTTATATTTTTTTAATGGCTGTTAAACCTAATTTCCTCTAACTAATTATACCTAATTTCCTCTAACTAATCATACATCTTTTTTTCCTTAAAATGTATACAACTTTTCTTTCAACCATAAAAAGTTATAACTTTTTCATGAAAAAATTGTCTGCAATTTTAGTTTGTTCGGGTTTATTTTCTAGCAATCTTATAAAATCACATTATTAATTTCTTGTTTAAGTTCTTTCAATGTATTTCATCTATAGCAACTAGACATTCTGAAATACTCATCAATTAATAGTTTTCGTCAACTAGGACCAGATATTATATCCTATATTTAAAATCAAATTTCGATCCAAAAATTTTAAATTCTACCTAATCTATAGAATATTAGAATGGATATTAAATTAAATGAGATTAATTTCTGAACCGACCGAAATATCTGATACAAGTGGATATCCAAAATATTTGAAATATATATATATATATATATATATTAACTCTAAATCTCTAATAATTTAGATTCCTTCATTTTCTTTTCATAGTTTATGCTGAATTTAATTATGTCTCTGCTCCAAATTTAATGGTCCATCTTTAATTATTCCACATCTTTCTATCTTTTATTCATAAATTAAATTAATTTTGATTTTATTATTTAAAATAATTTTTCAGTAACTGAACCTAATCAAATCCTATATTGAAATATCCAAAAATCTAAAATAATCGATCCTAATTCGAACATATATACAAACACTTACCACTATAGTTAATCATCGAAAGGAGAGATGAGACGCATTAGTTTCTATTTTCACCCATAATTATATGAGTCACATTGTAAGTTGTAGTTATTTATACTCAATTAATTTTCAAGTTTGATATTTAGGACTTGTAAGTCTTCTTATGTTGAGTAAAGTCACCTTCTGCAACTTTATATAAATGTCCAATAGACAGATAAAATAAATTATTTTAATAAACAATATCCTACTAGTAATATTTGTATTTTTCTGGACAAAGTTATTGGTATTTATGCTGACAAAAATAAATTATTAGTATTTGTTTCAAGGTCAAACGGTAGTTTTTAATAAGATGCATATTTTGTTGACCAGTCAGTATAAAAAATTCAGGGGAATTCACGATGCAGTTCCACTGTCTATTTGTAATTTTTAACCACAAACTTTGAGATATTCACGTGGCCAATTTGATAAAACAACTGCAGACATGAAAACCCTAAGTCATGCAAAATGGAGAAGCTTACTTGAGAATATAAAGAAAAATGGAGAAAATTAACAATACTCAAAAAACAAAAGAACAATATTCAATGTGATACCGAGCCGATTTTTCTTTGATTTTTAGTTATTATTAAAGTTGAAAGTGAAAGGGGTCTTATTTGTGTGGCTTACATAAGAAAACGTTTGTGAGTAACTTGTAATATGGTGTTAAAAAAAAAAAAAAAAAAAAGAGTAACTTGTAATATTTGTTAAAACCACATGGATATGATCGGATAGTGTAGACGTCTCCATGTTCCTAAAGGACCTGGATTCGAATCTCTGCTACTTCAGTTTTATCCATTCATGTAGCCAGACAATAGAGATATTTAATTTCTTTTGTGAACAACTGAATTTAACTGATGCCAGATAATCAAGTTTCCAGAGAATTAGTTTTGGATCTTGACCTTCCTAATATTTCTGAGTTATCAAAAAAAAAAAACTGGAATATATGTTTAAGGAAAAAAAAAACAACTTAGTATATGCGTTCATGAGTTCATTTCACAATAACGTGTTTTTCTTCAATTTGTTTTGTCAAAGAATAACGTGTTTTTCTTCCTTGCCTGTTTGGTTCTTTTTGGCCGGAATGTAACACTTTTTCAAAGAAGTTTAGCTTTGTAATTATTATTCTTAGCTTCAATATGCGGCGCATGCGGTGGCTTCACAAAACATAAAAATATTATCGTAAACCTGGTGTTCTGATAGAAATCTAGTGTGCTAAAACATTTCCCAATCGATTAATTAACTCTAAAAGAACAATTCATTACTCGTGAACAAGTAAAACTAAACTATAGACAAAAGATTACCAACCAAAAAAAGGGAAATTTTGGGCACAAGGCTTATTCTTACTAATATTTTGAGTTAGATGGAAAAGTACTCTCCTTATTAAAGCAGGGGTAGTAATAGATATAACCAAATGAAACATTTCATTTAGTCCTCAAATTTAAAAAGATTAATAGCATATTTATATAATATTGTGATCCTTAAATTATACAAATATTTTTATTATAATCTATTTAAAAATATTTATGTCTCCTTAGATTTGACGGTCAACTTTGCCTTAGATATTGATAACTGATCAATTTTCTTGACAAATTGATGATTCTTGTTTCTGTATTATTTATATATTATTATACGTAATAAGTGATAGATAAATATTATTTTTCATAATACTGATATAGGTTCTCGGATATACATGTATTATTCATCACTGAAGATAGTGGATTGGTTTGGTGAAAAAGATTTGTGTGTTTGAAGTAAGGTATCCGACTTTCTACTTCTAGAAGAACTTTTCTTTGTTACAAAACCTTGTTCAGAAAACTCGTGCTTTTAACTTTTTGTAAAATCTAGTCTCCAAAGATATAACCATGTTCCGCTGGCTTCTAAGTTTGACGTTTCAATATACTTTTAGACAGCAAAAAAGACCTAGTTTTGTAAATTTTTTTGCACATAATAAGCAGGTTAATCAGTTTAAAAATCTTAATACTTAAAATAATTTGTTTTTATTAAACTGAAAATGATAGAATGAGATCTGAGAAATAAATCACCGATTGGTCTTAGATATTTTGATTAGCACACCATTTTTATTTATCAGCATTTGTGATATGTCATATGACCACTTCGATTTCTTCTGACGCGATAGCGGCATCAATGTATGTTGTTGCCTCTATGGGTTTACCTCACGTGCAAGTAACTATAACATAGTAATGGGAACTATGTGAACAAATTGAGGCTAATGTTTGTACTCTGACAAGCTTCCTCGCTACAATATGGAAGAGGTGTGAACGTTTCTCAAAACTTTCTCGTTAAGTAACCCCCCCCCCCCATATTTTGTTGTTGAATGAGATCCAACTACAGATTATTACTAAAATAAATGAAATATATTTCAAACAAATAACTTATAGTATACACACTAACACAAACACTCAATAGCACTTCACTTCATCACTCTATATTTTTTCCAACACATAATCTCGAACTCTCATAACACTCGACTCTCTCACATAACATCAACGGAACTAAAAGTAGGAATACTCTGTTCATCACAGAAGAAATCAAAAGGATCAACCCTCGTTTTAACCCTAACCAACCTCTCAAAATTATTCTTAAAATACTTAACTCCCCAACTCTTCCCTTCCTCATACTTACTCCTCTTACCACCAACATACATCCCCAAATCAAGATCCCTTAAATTTATATAAGCCCCCCTCGGAGACCTCGACACAAACTCACTCATCTCATTATAAACTCTCTCCACCCATCTCATATACTTCTCTCTCCCCTCTCCTCCTCTCCAGTAATTCAAGTACTGAATCTCGTACATGTTCCCGTAACGGTGCGGAAACGGCGTCTCGTAATCTTGAATCTCACTCATTCTACCACCAAACGGAGTGAAAATCAGCTGCGCTAACTCTGCCTCCGGTTCTTGCAACCTTCTCCACATCTTCAAAATCGAACTCTCCGGTATTGGCTCTTGAACAAAGTCCGATTTAGCCTTAAAAGCCAAAGACGCACGTGTCCGTTTCCCAAGAACATCAATCGACACGTCACCTAACTCAGCGAACCAAACAACAGACTCAATCCACGTCATCTCCTGACAATCACTCTCCTCCAAACCGAGTTCAGGAAACTCCCGGTTTACTAACTCCAACAAACTCTTAACCGAACCGAGATACAAACCGGGGAAAGAAGCTCTAACCCTATCCCTAAACCTCTGCAACATAACCCTCACGAACAAGTCATCATCCACTCTGTCGGAAACAAACTGCCAACGATGCACGATCTTCACCGCGCTCTGTTCTTCAAACTTCGTGACGTTAAAGACCGTCACCGTCGACGGAACATCGACTAAACCGATCTTCCACGAGAGCACGACGCAGAAGCTGGACCCGCCGCCTCCACGTATCGCCCAGAAGAAGTCTTCACCCATCTCTCGCCTCTCAAGAACCCTCCCTCGCGAGTCAACCACACGTGCGTCCACCACGTGGTCAGCAGCTAAACCGTGTTTTCTTAGAAGAGTACCGTACCCTCCGCCGCTGAAGTGTCCTCCGACGCCGACGGTGGGGCAAACACCGGCGGGGAAAGCTAAGGTTTTATTCTTTTTACCTATCTCGTAGTATAGTTCACCGATGGTTGCTCCGGTTTGGACCCAAACCGAGCGGTTATCGATGTTTAATGTGATGGACCGGAGGTTTTTTAAGTCGATGATCACGAAGGGTTTGTGTGACACGTAAGATAGGCCTTCGTAGTCGTGACCTCCGCTTCGGGTTCTGATGTGGATACCGAACCGGCGTGCGCATTTAACCGCGGATTGAACGTGTGAAGGGTGTACCGGAGTTAGGATTAAGACCGGTTTAGGTGTACCGGGAGTGGAGAATCTCGGGTTTTGTATGGATGATGATAAGACTGAGGAGAAGGAAGAGTCGTTTGGTGTGTGTATGACTTTGGAGATGATGTTGGAGTCGTTTAACCGGAAAGATAGACATTGGAGAAAACCGGCGTGGTTAGCAGAAACCGAATGAGGAATTGATAGAAGTAAGAGGATGGTAGTAGTGAAGGAGAGTAGTATAGAGCTAAGGAAGCTTTGGAGTTTCATTGTTTTTTTTTTGTTTCTGCAACAATGGGTGAGTTTTGTTTTGAGTAGAATGAATAAAGAATATGAAACAGGTTTTATTAGGTATAAATAGTCGAATATTTTACTATATTTAAATTTGTTTTCTTGAAGTAAAAGTGAAATTGAAAAGAAAAATTTTTGGTAGTGGGATGTATGAGAAAATGTGGATAGATAAGAATCACACGTATTGATCATAAAATAATAGAGATGGATGTGATGACTGAATGAATGGCATTTGTCATGCATCACTCGTCAGGAGCTGAATCATTGAATGGGACTGTTTTGGATTGATGTGAAAAAATTGGTTTTGTTTTGTAGTGAAGCTATTGAGGTAAATTATCAAGTTCCTGTCTATATAGTTAGGTGTGTGGTGTAAAGTTATATCGACTATGCAGCTGTGAAGGAAACAACAGTTTTAAAATATTATGAACAATCAGTTTTTAGCAAAGAGAGAGTTAACGTTTAAAAAAAAAAAAAAAATTGCATGAATTACTTGCGCTTAACGCAAAAAAAGAAGCATATGGTTTGATCAATTTGAGAGGTTCTGTTGTCAGTTTTGATTTGTGGCGGTTTTGTGGAACGTCAGCTCTAATTGTAATATCACCATGCATTTACTATATTATTGAACTTGATTTACTTAAAGCAATTATTTTAAGCATTTTTAAAAAACAATTTCTAACATTTTTATTCACATGAGGACGATATTTATCCGAATAATGTCGTTTCTAGTTTCTAGCTTTCTAATAATTTTTGAAGGAATCGTAATTTTGGATATGGATAGAGGCGGAAACTAGGGTTGGTTCAGTATTTATGACTACTGAAAGCTATTGATTAGAACCTGATCTTTGTGCAGTAATAAAAACGTGAAAATTTGTAAATTCATTACACGCGGTTGATGCTGAGGCCCGCAATATATTGTGACGTTGATGGTTTACCAAACCTACTTAATAGTATGGGGCCTAAATCGAAACTATAACCATTCATCATCAATTAACTATTCACCATGATAAAACAAAAGCATGTAACTTTTTTTACTTTAATCTTGTGTATTTAGGATTGCGATTATGACTTTTGTAATTGTTAATACGAATTAATCTCTTTTATAGTATTATGACGAATCTAGTAGTTAATTTGAGCCGCCACTCGTGAATCTGCTTACCTGTATCTTAATTTATAATTCTGATCCCTTTGCGAGTATTATGATATACATTGCTAAATGTTAATAATAAATTACATTGCAAAAAGAGGAGGAATACTCTGCTCATACCTAAAGAAATTATCAGGATCATACTTAGCTTTAACATTCATCAATCTCTTCAAATTCCCGACGAAATACTTTGATCCATAGATCTTACCTTCTTCAACATTCGTCACACCACTCGGATTGCTTCCAACATCCTTATCTCTATAATTCAAAAACGCCTTTCTCGGGTTGCTTGACACATACGGTTCAGCCACATCATAGAGTTCCTTCATCAAACCTAGATTAGCTTCTGTGGCGTTTGCGTCTATCCATAACGCAAAGTACTGAATCTTGAACAAGTTTCCTTTCCTGTGAGGAAACGCCGTGGCATTGGTCGGAATCGTGTCCATCACTCCACCGTAAGGGTTCCATTGCATAAACACATGACTGTTGAACTTCAACATTGTTTTCCATAATTTCTCCATACCTTCTTTAGGTATCGGTTTCTTGACGTAATCCGATTTGCTTTTAAAGAACGCTTCTGGTGGATTAGATGGCCTTTTCAGAAGAACACTTGTCGATGTCCCGACCGGGTAGTCGGCCCAAAACGTCGTCGTATTAAGCCAGCTCATTTCGTAGCAATCTTCAAGTTTTAGCCCTAGTTCTGGTAAGTTCTTGTTTATAATCTCCATGAGCTTCTTTGATGAGCCTAAAAACTGAGCGATGAAGTTAACCGCGATGGTTTTATTCGCTCCTTCTGTGGTTTGAGGCATTGCTCTCAAGAAAAGCTCTCTAGGCAACTTGCTAGAGACAAGCTGCCATTTATACAGAACATCCGTTGCTCCTTGTCCTAACGTTTTGTTAACGTTAAAAACTGTTATAGTCTCTGGAACATCAACTAGCTTGATGGTCCACG
Organism: Eruca vesicaria subsp. sativa; assembly: GCA_932364175.1. Classification (NCBI taxonomy): domain Eukaryota; kingdom Viridiplantae; phylum Streptophyta; class Magnoliopsida; order Brassicales; family Brassicaceae; genus Eruca; species Eruca vesicaria. The sequence goes on from CAKOAT010152932.1 coordinate 448,425, forward strand.
AGAGGATAACGCCGAAGCTGGCGCCACCACCGCCACGAATCGCCCAAAACAAATCTTCTCCCATGGAGGCACGGTTCAAGATCTTGCCGTTGACATCAACTAGTTGAGCATCAACGACATGATCCACAGAGACTCCGTATTTTCTTATTAGGTTTCCGTACCCTCCGCCGCTGATGTGTCCTCCAGCTCCTAGAGTAGGGCAAACGCCAGCCGCAAACGCGAGCGTTTTGCTTGATTTAGAGATTTTTGTGTAGAGCTCTCCTAGGGTTGCACCAGCCTGAACCCAAGCTTTCTTGCTTGGCACGTCAACGGTAATAGACCTTAGTTTGTTCATATCGAGAACGGTAAACGGCACAGACGAGATGTATGAAAGTCCTTCGTAGTCGTGACCACCGCTTCGGGTACGGATCTGGATGGCGTTGAACTTAGCGCAGACCACGGTTGTCTGAACATGGGATTCATGTTTTGCGGCGACAATAGCTATTAGGTTTGTGTCGTTAGGGTTTGAGTATCTTTTGTTTTTCGCGTATGACACGTACGATGAGTCGAAGGTGGAGTTTTGGGGAGTAAGGATTGTGATCGGATTCTTCGGATTGCTCCGATCACGAAGGCATCGGAGGAAGTTTTCAATATTTGGTTTCTGTACTAGTGCTTGTGATGAAACTGATACAAGCAGAGCAAGAAACAGAACATAAACTACTTTCATCTTTTGCTTGTTTGATGAACTCAAAGTCTATATATTTTGTTTTATGTATTTATTGGCATTGCAATTTATATATTGAAAACTCTGTAGAGAAAATTAATTCGAGAATCTAATTTTAGTTTCACTTTTAGTTACAAACTTAAGAAAACTGGAAACTAGACTAATGAGGGAAAATTAAATACAAGAGATTAGGGAAAAGTAAAGTGTGGTGAAACTTCATTAGTTTAATCAAGAAACATATCTTAGTTTTGTTTAATGAGAATATGTTACTCCCTCCGTTCTGTTATACTTGACGTTTTAACACTTTTGTTTTGTGTCAATTTACTTGACGTTTCCAAACTTCTAGGTAAAATATTGTGAATTTAGACATTTTTTACCCTTTTCTTTTCTGTAGTATTTTCTAGTCAAACTGTTCAAGTTTCAATGTTCAATTAAATCATTGTGTGGGTTTTTACAAGAATAAATT
>CAKOAT010152932.1:451563-497794 GCA_932364175.1 Eruca vesicaria subsp. sativa
CTAAATTAACTGAGCATTTATTCATTTGTGAGAAATTAACGGATTGGGATTAGTAACATTGACTAATTAATGTTACGATCAAGAATAAATTAAAGTAAAACAATGATAAAGAAGGACAAAATAGACAATAGATTAGCTTCCTTAATTTGTGTGCCATCTCCTGAAACGTCAAGTATAACAGAACGGAGGGAGTATGATTTAACAAGTGAGGTGAAACTTCATTAGTTTATCCGAGAAACAAATCTTAGTTTTGTTTAATGAGAATCTGTTATGATTTAACAAGTGAGGTGAAACTTCATTAGTTTATCCAAGAAACACACCTTAGTTTTGTTTAATGAGAATCTGTTATTTAATTTTATTGATTAAAGATAGTAGTAGTAAATCTGGATTTTAAGAATTTTCTAGTTAGTGGTATTTACTATTTACTTTATTTCTTTATGTTTTCACTTGTATTAAGAAAACACATTAATGCATCATATCATATATGTATCACTTCCTATGATTTTCAATTTTCAATAACATTAAATAAATATAGTCCAATTAAATGTTATTAAATGTTACAAATTTTTATTATAAAATAATAAAAATTGTATAAATTTTTATTTTTTGATAAAAAAACGAAAGTAATTATCTTTAGGAAATAGAAAGATATGCTATGTTATGCAAAGATAAAAGAAAATAAAACGGTCTGAAACTTTCTTATTTATCATTGTATAATATCACAAAACAGACAATCATATAATGTAAGTATTACAAATATGTTATGCAAATTGCATGAGCTTCATGATATGCTCAGATAAAAATCCCCAAAAATAGTAATTACATTGCAAGAAGAGGAGGAATACTCTGCTCGTACCTAAAAAAATTATCAGGATCACACTTAGCCTTAACATCCATCAACCTCTTCAAATTCCCAACAAAATACTTGGATCCATAGATCTTAGCTTCTTCAACACTCGTCTCTCCACTAGGATTGCTCCCAACATCCACATCTCTATAATTCAAAAACGCCTCTCTCGGGTTACTTGACACGTACGGCTCCGCCACACCATAGAGTTCTCTCATCAAACCTAGATTAACATCCGTAGCATTTGCATCCTTCCATAACGCAAAGTACTGAATCTTGAACAAGTTCCCTTTCCTGTGAGGAAACGCCGTTGCATTTGCCGGAATCGTGTCCATCACGCCACCGTAAGGGTTCCATTGCATCCACACATTGTTGAACTTCAACATTGTTTTCCACATCTTCTCCATACCTTCTTTTGGTATCGGTTTCTTGACGTAATCCGATTTGCCCTTGTAGAATTGTCCTGGTGGATCCGATGGTCTCTCCAGAAGAATGCTCATTGGTGTACCAACCGGATAGTTCATCCAAAACATCGTCGTGTTAAGCCAGCTCATCTCGTAGCAATCTTCACGTTTTAGCCCTAGTTCAGGTAACTTCTTGTTTATAATCTTCATTAGTTTATTGGCTGAGCCTAAGAACTGAGCGTAGAACTTAACCGCGATGGTTTTAGATTTCGCTACGATTGTGATATCAGGCATTGCTCTCAAGAAAAGCTCTCTAGGCAACTTGCTAGAGACAAGCTGCCATTTATACAGAACATCAGTGCCTCCTTGTTCTAATGTTTTGTTGACTTTAAACACCGTTATAGTCTCTGGAATCTCAACTAGGTTGATTGTATACGAGAGAATAACACCAAAGCTCGCACCTCCACCGCCTCTGATCGCCCAAAACAGATCTTCTCCCATGGAGGCACGGTTCAAGATCTTTCCGTTGACATCAACTAGTTGAGCATCAACGACATGATCAACCGAAAGACCGTGTTTTCTAATGAGATTACCGTATCCTCCACCACTGATGTGTCCTCCTGCTCCAACCGTTGGGCAAATACCAGCTGGAAACGCTAGCGTTTTGCTCTTTTCAGCGATTTTGGTGTAGAGCTCTCCCAAGATGGCACCTGCTTGAAGCCAAGCTTTCTTGTTGGTCACGTCAATGGTTATAGACCTGAGATTGTGCATATCGAGAATGATAAAAGGTATAGAGGAGACGTGGGAGAGGCCATCCAAGTCGTGACCACCGCTACGGGTTCGGATCTGGACTCCGTTGGACTTTGCGCAGAGCACAGTTGCTTGAACATGGGATTCGTGTTTTGCAGCAACGATAGCTATTAGGTTTGTATCGTTAGGGTTTGAGCACCTTTTGTTTTTCGTGTAGGACACGTAAGATGTCACGAAGGTGGAGTTATTAGGTGTATAGATGGTGTCGGTGATCGGATTCTCTGGACTTGTCCGAGAAAGAAGACATCGGAGGAAGTTATCAGTATTAGGTTTCGTTACTTTTGCATATGAAACTGAAACAAGAACAAGAAATATAACACAATGTACTTCCTTCATTTTTTATTTTATTTTGAAGAGTGTAATAAGTGCAGAGAAGATGATACATATCAAATACAGTATGTTCTGATAAAGAATGTAGAAAAGCAAACTCCGATCCAAGATATTTGTTGTAGCAAATGGTTTCAGTTTGTAGAATAAAAAAATCTGCAAAAAACATTACTTCAGCAGTTGAATTAATTTGTCATATAGGTTTTTCTTTTGATAAACATACAGAATATAAAACTGCATGTAACGTATTGGTGAAACTTCATTATTATATTTAAGAATTAAGGTTGTGTTTGAAGCAATTTAAAAAAAAAAAAAAAATTAAGGTTGTTTTCTGCTGGCAAAATTATTTTTATTCAGAATCAGCTATGGTAAAATGTTTTGTATTAAAATAATAAAAACTGTAAATATTATCTCAAAGCACTGACAATTAACAATGCAATACATTGATGAAAGATTGATATTATCTCAAATAACATAGCTCGTAATAAATTTAATGTTGTTGCATATGCATTAACTAAAAACATTACTAATCTGATATTACTGCATCAGACTTGACTAATAAGAGTATACAATTTAAATTTATACATAATCGAATTAAATATGTAAATAACGTTATTTTATAGTTTTATAAAAAGAAAAATTAATAACATATACAATTACTATTTTAAACTATGGTATATTTAGTTTTCTTTAAATAGACCATTTAGAAATGACATGCGCCTTATGAGTTATGAGAGATGTTTGTATGAATTTGCTTGACTTTTTTCTTTCTCAGATATTAATGTTAAACATTTTGTCATCAAACATAACTTGATCCGATGACTACTACATTTTTCATCAACAAAATTCGAAATCTCAAATATATACATGATTTTGTTTAAAGAGCTAGTTGATAATTAAACAAAATATAATGTAAACAAAAAAAAATTCACAAAAAAAAAATAATGTAAATATTAGAAATTTCGTATTTATTAAATACATCTTTTAAGCTTACCAAACAGCACACGATCACCATCGTGGGCTTCCCAGTTCCCACTCTGTTTCAAAAAAATAAATAACCGCCAACACCTCTAAATAACTAACCTCTCTGCTTCTCTCTCTCACCAAAAAAGCAAAACTACTTTTCTTTCTCTCCAATGGCGTCTCCTCTCTTCATCTTCTTCCTCCTCACTACACTTCCTCTCTCAGTCCTCTCCGCGACAGTAGTAGAAGACCTCGCAAACCTAACTCCACCTCCAGACTTCACCAACACCATCACCACAAACTGCAACCGCAACCCACTCCTCCCTTACTGCAACAACACTTCATCTCCAACAGACATAATCGAGATCTTCCGCTCCACCATCGTCGCCAGCCACCTCTGCAACGAATCCAAAAACCCTAACTGCGTCGAATCTTTCCCCAAAATCAGAATCCACAGCCGCCCTAAAACCGCCGCTCTCTACCTCTCCTTCGACTTCTTCTGGAAGTACTGTCCTCTAACCGTCGTCGAGATCGACCTCGTCAACAACTCTCTCAACACCGAGTTTCCGACCAACGTCCTCTCTTGCGCTCAGATTCGTACCCTTGATCTGAGTTACAACCAGTTAACCGGTTTCGTCCCGGTTCAGAACCTCTCCGGTTTAACGAACTTGACGCGTTTGAACCTCTCTTATAACCGCTTCTCCGAGGATAAGATCTCTGACTCTGACTTCTTCAAACGCTTCAACGCCTCTAGTTTCTTACATTCCGGTGTTCTTCCAGATGTGAAGCGTTACAAGGTGAAGGTTCTTGTTTTGTTGATTGTGTTTCCGATTACGGTGATCCTCCTCTGTTTTTGTGTTGTGTGGATGTGTCTTAAAAGACCTGATTACTTACCTAAAACGTGTTGGAGAAGTCACAAGTTCACGTCGGCTATGATCGATGCGGCGACTGATGAGTTTTCGGATCAGAAGCTTGTGAGCAAGAGCAGTGGGGTTGATATCTACAGAGGGACGTTGAGAGATGGGACGGAGGCGAAGATCGAGGTTTATACAGAGAAGGTTTCGAAAGAGAAGAGGCGTGAGTTCGCTGAGGAGTGTGAGGCGGTTTTTAAGTTGAGACATAAGAATCTGGTAAGGGTTTTGGGTTGGTGTAATGAAAGAAGCTTGAGAGCTTTGGTTACTGAGTGGAGGAGTGGAGAGAGTCTTGAGAGTTGGCTAAACTCTTCTTTAGCTTCTTCATGGAGGAGGAGATTAAGAGTGGTTATGGGAGTTGTAGATGGTTTGTTTTATGTAACGGAACATTGGCCTGAGGTTACACTTGGTCTTAGTACAAGCAGTGTTTTGTTGTCTGATAGTAATCAAGAACCGTTGATTTCTCAGTTCAAGATTGGAGATGGAAACAACTCAGCAACAAGTAAGGACACTTTCTCTCTTCTTGAAATTTTTTAAAAATATTAAAAACCTAAATGTATTTTATGGTTTGCAGATATATTCAACTTTGGATTGTTTCTTTTGGAGATGATTACGAATCTAAGACCTGATGAGGCACAAGAAGATTCAGACAGGAGATATCTTGAGTATATAAGAGTTCATTATCCTGATAATCTGGAGAGAGTGATTGATGAGAAGATGAAGGTTGAAGAGAGGACGTTGGAGAAAGTTAAGCAAGGGATTACACTTGGACTTATGTGTACTGATAAACCACCATTGAAGCAACCGAGCTTGACTCAGATTTATGACTTGGTGGTTTCTTTGTATGAGTCTAGCTCAAGGCATCATTGAGATAGTGTTTAGGTTTAGGGTTTGTTGAAGAATTTTAGCTTTACTATTTAGTTTTAAAATTTGGATTTCTACGGATTTAAAAACAGATGTGTGTGTTACTTTGTTAGTGAAAGTGAAATTGAAATTTCAATGATTATAAATTTATAACTATGTAGAGAATTTTCAGAAAAAATGAACATTTGTTGGTTGGAACTTGGAAGAGATGAATACATGTAAATGGGCGTTAGTGGGTTGTGCGAACGGGTCAAAAACTCGGATGGAAAGAAAAAAACTTGGACGTGGCCTGTCTGTTTCCCATTTGAAAAAGCCGTCGACAGTTACTTTAATGGGACCAACCATTATATGGTTTCTTGTATTCTCAAGTTGAAGCAATTTTAGTTTATAATAATCTACAAAGTAATGTAATTAATAAGCCACCAAATTAGTCCATCATGGAAGACAATTAATCTCTTCTCTCGGATTTGAAAAAAAAAACCCTAGCTATATCAATTCAAGTTAGTGAATGAAACATTTTATATTTCTAACTCGATTTTTTTTTGCGCGGGAAAAGCAAACAAATCTGCGGTAAATTTGCAGCATTTTTTTTTTTTGCAGCATTCTGATCAACATAATTTGTCTGTTTTCAACTAAATTACATTTTTTTGTTTGTTTTCTTTCAGCAAGTTAACATTATTTGACGCAGATCACAAAAAAACGACCTTTTAATTTTCCACCATTATTATTCAATTTATATCTCTTAACCTTAATGGGCGTTTTAAATGATAGAAAAGTTCGTACATGGCGGGCAAATCAAAGTCAACGCCGACAAAAACGTGTTCTTCTTCCCATTTGTTTCTCCTCTATATTTACTCCCAACTGATTATAATCTCACAACAACAAAGAAGAAGAAGTCATCGTAGTCAAAGCAAGAAGAAGATAAATGGAGAGCAACGGCGATAACAAGAGAGTTGTTGTTAATATACAACAATCATCATCCTTCAGGCTTCGAAGCCCAAGCTTAAACGCACTTCGTCTCCAACGCACCTTCGACTTATTCGACAAAAACGGCGACAATTTCATCACCGTCGACGAGCTAAGCCAAGCTCTCTCCCGTCTCGGTCTCGACGCTGATCTCTCGGAACTTTTATCCACCGTCGAATCCTACATCCAGCCTGGTAACACCGGTCTCAGCTTCGACGACTTCTCCTCCCTCCACAAGACCCTCGACGACTCCTTCTTCGGAGGAGCTGGAGACAACGACGATGCAGCTGACGACGAGTCGGATCTAAAGGAGGCGTTTAAGGTGTTTGATGAGAACGGCGACGGGTTTATTTCGGCGAAAGAGTTGCAGGCGGTTTTGAAGAAGCTTGGTTTGCCTGAAGGAGGGGAGATGGAGAGAGTAGAGAAGATGATTGTTTCCGTTGACCGGAATAAGGATGGTCGCGTTGACTTTTTTGAGTTTAAGAACATGATGCGCACTGTCGTCATCATCCCTTCTTGATTTTATTACAAAAAATACTTTATTTTCCGACAAGGTTATTAATTGTTTACTGTTTGTCAAATTAATCTGTGTAATGATCTGACTGGAAGGTAACATTTATAAATTTTGTATCATTTGAATTTTAGTTTATTAGTATTATTACATAAACACACAATCATTGGTCGTTAGTACAGAGAAGAGTAAATATGCGTAGTGGAAGTAATCGTTACTTAGCGAATCTCTTACGTCTTTGCAAAGATCAAAAGTGTAAACTTTACGGGAAAATCGTTCATGGGTCCATCTATCGGACTGGGTTTTTCGGCGACACTTATCTCTGTAATCGCTTACTAGATTTATACTGCGAGTGTGGTGATAAAGGTTATGCACGTAAGGTGTTTTACGAAATGCCTGAGAGAGATCTTTACTCGTGGAACGCTTTTTTGACGTTTAGTTGTAAAGTTGGGGATTTGAGGGAAGCTAGTGAGGTGTTTGATGCAATGCCTGAGAGAGATGTAGTGTCCTGGAACAACATGATTAGCGTTTTGGTACGGAAACGGTTCGAGGAGGAAGCTTTGGTTGTTTATGAGAGGATGGTTTCTCAAGGTTTTTCGCCTTCTCGGTTCACGTTAGCTAGCGTTTTGAGCGCTTGTAGTAAGCTTTTGGATGGTGTTACTGGTATGAGATGTCACGGGATTGCTGTTAAAGTTGGTCTTGATGATAACACTTTTGTTGGGAATGCGTTGTTGTCTATGTATGCTAAGTGTGGGCTTATGGTTGATAATGGTGTTAAGGTCTTTGAATGTCTATCGGAGGCTAATGAAGTGTCTTTTACAGCTGTGATCAACGGGTTAGCCCGGGAAAATAAAGTTTTAGAGGCAGTTCACATGTTCAGATCGATGTGCGAGAAAGGTGTCAGGGTGGATCCTGTGTGCTTGTCTAATATTCTAAGCATCTCTGCTCCACGAGAAGAATGTGAAATCTATCGCAATGTGCTGGGGAAACAGATTCATAGTCTCATGTTGAGACTAGGGTTCGAAGGAGATCTTCACCTGAACAACTCTCTGCTTGAAACGTACGCAAAGAATGGAGACATGAATAGTGCAGAGGTTATATTTGCTGAGATGCGTGAAGTGAATGTAGTCTCTTGGAACATTATGATAGCTGGGTTTGGTCAGGACTATCAAAGTGACAAATCTATTGAGTATCTAAAGAGAATGAGAGAGTCTGGTTTTGAACCGAACGAAGTTACATGCACTTCTGTTCTTGGAGCTTGCTTTTGTTCAGGGGATGTTGAAACTGGTAGTAGATTATTCAGTAGCATGCTAAACCCTAGTGTTACCGCATGGAATGCTTTGCTCTCTGGGTACTCCAAGTTTGAACACTATGAGGAAGTAATAAACCATTTCAGAGTAATGCAGAATCAGAATCTGAAACCTGATAGAACAACTTTGAGTGTGATACTAAGCTCATTCGCAAAATTAAGATATCTGGAAGGAGGGAAACAGATCCACGGTGTAGCGATAAGGACCAATGTTTCTAGGAACAGTCACATAGTTAGTGGTCTTATTGCAGTGTACTCTGAATGTGAGAAGATACAGATCTCTGAACATATCTTTGATGATTGTATTACAGAATTAGATATCGCTTGTTGGAACTCGATGATTGCAGGTCTCAGTCGCAACTCGCTTGACACAAAAGCGTTAATACTTTTCAGAAGATTGCTTCAGACTGGTGTGTTGTTTCCTAATGAAACTTCATACGCTACTGTGTTAAGTAGCTGTTCAAGGTTATGTAGTTTACTCCATGGAAGACAGTTTCATGGACAGGTTGTGAAGAGCGGATATATAAGTGATTCCTTTGTTGAAACTCCTCTAACGGATATGTACTGTAAGTGCGGTGAAATAGATTCTGCTCGACAGTTGTTTGATACCGTGTTGGTTAAAAACATAGTTCTCTGGAACGAGATGATACACGGGTATGCTCATAACGGACGGGGTGATGAAGCTGTTGGTTTGTTCAAAGAGATGATTTCATGGGGAGAGGAGCCTGACCGGATAACCTTTGTCTCTGTGTTGACTGCTTGTAGCCACTCAGGAATTGTGGACACCGGGCTTGAGATACTCAGTTCTATGCAGAGAGATCATGGTATTGAACCGGAGCTGGATCATTATATATGTATAGTTGATTGTCTTGGAAGAGCTGGCCGGCTTGAAGATGCGGAGGCGCTTGCAGAAGCTACACCATACAGAAACAGCTCTGTTCTATGGGAGATTCTGCTTAGTTCATGTAGAGTCCATGGCGATGTGAGCTTGGCTAGACGAATTGCAGAGAAACTTATAACTATAGATCCTCAGAACTCAGCAGCTTATGTTCTGTTAAGCAACACGTATACTTCTGTGAGACAGTGGGATGAAGCTGCAGCTCTTCAAGGATTGATGAACAAGAACAGAGTCTATAAGACTCCAGGTCATAGCTGGACCATAGAGAACAGTTATTAGCTTGTAAATGTAAACACAATGTAGATTGGACCATCACATTAATTATTGAATCGTTTCAAGAAAAAAATAGATTGGAATGATATTGAATACTCAGAAAGCTCTCAACTTCTGGACACACTCCAGGTTATTTAGTATCACTCAAAGGAATTGCTCTCAGACATTCAGATGGACATAACAATAGAAGTCAAAGAATCACCAAGGTATCTCCTGTCCATCCCAGGCAAAAAACTTGCCGTTGTCTTGTTTCTTTGCATTGTTGATGATGTGCAATAGTTTCTGAACAGAGTACTCTTTTGTGAAAAGCTTTCCTTCAGGAACATTTCTTTGGAACGGTCGAGAGAGATCAGTGTCTACCGTGCCTGGATGCAGTAGAATGCATACCACAGGATCCTTCCTCCTACTCAATTCAACCGATACATTCTTCGTCACTGCATAAACAACAGTTGAGAATAAAAGAAATTAAAGGTTTTGTTTTCTCAGTTCATACCAATAAGATCAAGACTTCCCCAAAATAACAATCTGCAGTACATTGGTTGAGTGCGGTTTTTGAAGCCCTGTAAGAGTGCCAACCACCAAGTTTGTTATCTCCAATTGATCCAACTCGTGCGCTTAAATTGGCTACAACAGCAACTTCCCTCTCGGTTCCATTTCCTCCACCTGCCTTAAGGAGTGGCCACATATGCTACAACAGCGCCAAGACAAAAAGTTTGTAATTCATTGCTTAGATTTGTTGTCAAACCATTTCTCACTCTGTTTAGCACAATCTAAAGGCAACTCCTTTAGAAAAGCAGAGAGAACTATGAGTGCTTACCTTCATTACTAGAATTGGACCAACCGCATTAACCTCATATGCAAGCATCAATGATGACTTTTCAACCTTGTTCAATGTTGTTTCTGTACTGACATCAAAGGGAAAAGATTACTCATGAAACTAACGTCTCTTGATTAGTTATCAAATGAAAAACCTACTCATACCTGGCAGCAGTACACCAGGAATTGATAGTATACCAGTTGCATTTATAAGTAAGTTGAGAGAGCCATATCTTTCTCTTACTGATTCCGCTGATTCCTAATTAAACCGACAAGTACCATGTAGTAGCAGATTTTACACAAGTAGTTTAGCCACAAGATTCACTTTGGAGACGGATTTGAATGAAGAGAATATTAACCTCAATGGTAGTTTCATCTGTAACATCAAGCTTTTGGATGAAAAGCCTCTCGGAGAAGCTGTTCTTCAGATTAACGAGGTTTGTTGCTTCTTTTGGATTCCGACAAGTGGCAACAACATGCCCTTTCTTATTGTTCTCTAGCAACTGCCTTACCTACCAAAAAAACGTGAAATGATTAACTTAAAACAGCCAAGTTTGGATCTAATGTCTGATCTCAGCCGAATGAAAGTTAAAAAGATTTGAGAGAAATGAAAGATGGGATGATGAATAAAGAGGCTCACAAACTCGAGACCGATGCCTCTGGAAGCTCCTTGGACCAAGGAAACTCCACCTTCCCAATTGGGTAAGGAAGAAAAAGATGATGACGTGGCAAAATTAGCTACACTCATCCTCCTCCTCACAGCTGCCAACGACGGGGAAACAAGCCACGCGCTACCTGTCTTCACCAGAGTGTTCATTATGAAAGAGTAGTGCATCGGTTGCTAATTTTCGGATGTGTGTGATAAAGAGGATGATGGATCATAAAGGCAACCACTTTTCATCGCCATTGACACGGAAACTTAACTGCCATTTCCACAAAGGTGGGCATAAAAATCCAAACTTTATTCCAATTTCAGACAGGCCAATATTTTTTAATTTAAAGAATCTAAAATTTGGAAATCTAAAATAGCAGAAATATTTGAGCTAGTTCAGTGATATGGTGAGTTAGCAGCACTAACAATGGATTATTAATACTTAAAAGGCCATTTTATGTGAAAAATGAGTTTCACTTTTTGTATAAACTTCCTTACAAGCACTCTAATAATAGAACCACCTTCAGATCTTAATAGAGATTCCCAAGCTTCACTGGATCACCCTTGAACCCCACCAATGTATAGAGAGTCTCCTCCCAAGCTTCAGCAACCAGTATGATTAACCCCAAAAATAACACTTTCATGACATCGATTCATGGAAAAACCCAAAACTTTCGTGGTTGGGCTCGGCAAATCGTACTCAAGAATCAGTAATCTCACACTAAATCCCAACGCACAAAAGAGCTTATGCAGTTGTTCGGAAAAAAGCAGACTATCAGTCCCCCCCAAGCATTAGTTAATCGAGTATTCTGCAACCTTTTGCCCTTAGTTTTGACTCAAGACCGAAAAATTTGATCCCTGAAAGAACCAAATCAGCTGTCTTCTTCTTTGTCTGCTCAACCAACATTTCATCATAGACTACCATTTCCGCCTCAGTCATAACCTTGCGCTTTTTCAGCTCCGCAAAGACTTCTCTTGCTGCTTTGATTGTCCCATGCTTAGACATACCAGAGATTATCGCACAGTATATAACTTCATTTATACAGACACCTTCCTGTTTCATCTCATCAAGGACTTCCATAACCTTCTCGGCGCTACTCGCTTTGCATACATGACAGACCCTCAGAGCGTACTTAAACTCCATAGGACCACTTTCAACGTTGCCCAGGCATTCACGAACTAATAACATCACCGCATCAATTTCTCCAATTTGGCTGAGTCCTCTAGCGAGAGATAGATAAGCAGCTATGGAAGGAACACACGACATCTCGGTGATTTTTTCATGATATGAACAAGCCTCTTGGACTTCCCCTTTCTCGACAAAACAGCTAATTGCAATACTGTAAGATGATGAATCTGGTTCAAACCCAGAATCCCTCATTTCAGATAAAAGTGACAAAGACTTTTCAATATCCCCCATCTTGTAAAGAGCTTCCATGAGAATGTTGTACACAGAGACACTACCATGACCTTTAGTCTTTACTACATCAAAGACATCTAAAGCCATCGTTCTCTTCTCTTCGTCAGCACACAACAATTTAAAAAACTGTGAAAGGTAATCTCCTACAGGGTATCTTAACTCCCCAATTCGTTCTAGCAAATCCAAAAAATCAGTCAATCTCTTCATCACCACATATGCAACCATAATAGGACTCAGAGTCTCAAAACCCGGTTCCAGCTCTTCCTCAACTGCAACTAAGAAGAGCTTATATGCTTTATCAACCTGATTCACAATACACAACCCTTTAATAACCGCATTATATATCCCTAAATCAGCAATATACCCAGACCCCACCAAATCCTCCCACAGATCACAAGCCCTTCTAACCTTCCCATCCCTTACAAACCCTTCAATCAAAACCCTATATATCTCCCTATCAATCAAAACCCCCTTCTCCTTCATCTCCAAAAACAACTCATACCCTCTCTCAACTCTCCCATCTTTACACAAACCCACAACAAGCGTCCCATACGCCATCACATCCGGCCTCACCTCATCACCTCTCATCTCCTCCCAAACCAATAAACTCCCATCCAAATTCCCCTCAGAAACCAAAGTCTTAATCATCGCCGTGTAAGCAAACACATCAGGCCTACACAAATCCTCCCTCATCCTCCGCAAAATCCCAAACATCTCATCAATTCTCCCAGCTTTACACAATCCTTTAACCAAAACCATGAAAGTAGTCCTCTCCTCAACCAAACCATCTTCCCTAAAATCATCATAAACAGCTAAACCTAAATCAAAGTACCCACACTTCATCAACGCATCCATTACCCTGTTATACAAAAACACGCTAGGCTTAAACCCAAACTTCTTCATCTTCTCGTAAACGTAATAAACTCTCAACCCTCTCTTGTTATCCGCGTGCATCCTGATCAGAATCTCGAACTGCTTCTCCGAGGGAGGTCTCCCCTGAGACTCCATCATCTCCGGCAACTGATCCGCCGCCCGGAAGTTTCCCGTTCGGTTGAGGCAATACGCGAAGGCGTTGTACGACGCGAAGTCGTGTCTGTAGCCTCTCTGCTTACCCGCCCAGTGGAAGAACTTCGCCGCGACGGCGGCGTTGGATCCGGCTTTCAGAACCTCGGCGACGGTGGCGGGAGTGACGCGGCGGAGCTTGTTTAGCTCCGAGACGACGGAGGGCCCCCAGCGGTTTTGGCTTTTGCGGAAGGCGTCGAGGACGAATCGCGCGATTGGGGAGAGGCGTTCGGAGGCGGCGGAGATGGTTGTTGGAGGAGAGGAAGGAGGAGGAGGTTGGGGGAGAGATTGTGGGTCCCATTTGTGGAGATCGAAGGGGGTTAGGTTGGGGTGTGATTGGGGTGGGTGTTTTGAGAGGTATTGGCGGTTGGAGAAGAGGCCACCGTGGACGATGGGGCGGTTACGGGAAGGTTTACGGTGGCCGTGGATGAAATTGGGTTTAAGAGGTTTCTCGGGGAGATTCTTCGGGGGTTTTGGTAATTTCATGGCGATTTTTTTGCTCTTTTACGGTTCTTTCTCTATTCTCACTTGAGTTAGTTTGTTGAATGTTTGATACGACGACGTCTCATTGATTACTGCGGTTTGATTCAGCTGGCCCAATGGGCTGAAAGAAACAGAACATCGATGGGCCAATACATGTTGGTTTATATAAAAGAAGATTAATAAATTTAAAGATTGCATTTCAAAGATTTGAAGTTTTTGACACATTAAAATGCTATGAATTAATGTTCTTTAACCAAATCTAAGATAATGTGTAGCTGCAAAAAAGGTGAAAATATTGATAGGTATTCAAAAGGTATAAGCACATGCTTCATTCCAGGGTCAGCATTGCCTACCAAACACCAAATGCAAAAACAAAACAAAATATTTATAAGCATAACCATGGCTGGTCATGTGCATAGCCTAGTGAAACATTGGTTTATGACATTCAAATTTTAAGAAAAATTTACATCTAGAAAAACCTTCAAATATTAGTTTTCTCTCAGAAAAGAGAATTTAGTTTCATTAAAGATTGCATAAAGGAGCTGCCAAAGACTACTAAGCTACGTTATAAATGAGTCAGAAAGTTGTAGGTGACCTAATGACCAAAAGAGTTCACCAGTTGATTTCTGAAATTAGGGTTAGGCAAGGCATCGTGTAGATTTCCTTTGCTATCTAGTCTCCCTGTGTGTTTGCTTTATAACTAAGCCATAGATACTGAAAACTGACGTATATAATTCGAAAGAAAAAGAAAGTCAACCAAAACTAGGTTGCCTAACAGGAAACTTAATTTGAAATTAGTTTTTTTAAAAAAGGAATAATAATATAGTTGACCATTATTTAACTCATAATAATCTATTACAGAGTGTATAATCAGAATATGTGAAGACTCTTTATAAACACCATTGTACCATTGACTTGAGTGAGCCCAAACATGTTCACAAAGAAAAAGTTATTACAGTAGCTCAAAACAATAGATAAGTTTTTATAATCAACAATTTTGTCGAATAATTACTATCACTTGATCATGCATTATGAAATAGTTATGTACTACTATATATGTAAAGTATTGTATAACATGTCTTATAAAATCATTTGTCTAGGAACGATTCGTTGGCTAATCACGTTAGATAGTTAGGCAGTCACTAACAACTAGGCAGCCAAAAAACTTGATCATCATCTATTATTTCTCTTCAATAATTTTGTTTTTACACCCTTAATTAAATAATAGAGAATGAAGATCACAACGGATGATTGCTCATAACAATCATTGCAATCGCACCAGAATAAAACTCGTTTGCGTCGACATTTCATTCGTTCAACGACAATGTTTTTGTTTGACCTTTTTTTTTTTTTTAAAGTTAGAGATACATTTTCTCTCCATGAGTTTTTTTCTTTCTCATCAGAAACAAGTGGTAAATAAGGTTTGATTTGACCAACAAGAAAAATAAGAGTTTGGTTTCCAACGATAGTCTCATGTTTCGTCTGTGAATTTATCTTTCTGAAAATCTGTATTAGAGGTTATGTCCTAATCCTATTTTATTTTGTCACATACACTTGTTGAGACTTGAGAAGGATAACAATTAAGTAAATCAATTGTGGAATATATTTGACCAAAATTGAGAGATATTGTGATTAAGTTGAATTTATATATATCTGATGTTTACCAAACAATTAGAAAATAGTAAAAAATAAGGTGAGAGAGAGAGAGAGAGGTAAATAAAAAAATACATAGGGAAGGGAGGAGGAGAGAGTGGAGACCAAGTCGTAGTTTGTGGTTTCGGTTTGCATTGCACGTTTCTTTCTTCTTCTTCCGTTTCTTCCTACTTTCTCTCTTTGAGTCTCTCTTACGTTCTTCTCTCCCTCCCTTAATAACGTCTCTTGCTTCCCCTTTTCAACACATCCTTACCAAAACTCTCCTCCTTCCTCCTCCTCTCAATCCGTTTCTCTCAAATTCTCAGGTACTCTCACTCTCTTAATCTCTGTCTCTTAATCTGTTCCTTAATTACTCAATTATCAACCTGATTTTGAAGCTAATTTCTGCATTTTCAGAATTGTGATCAAAACTGTTAGTATCTGTTGAAATTGAGCTTGAAAACGTTTTGTGGATTTCTGGTTTCTTCTGATCCGTAATTTCTGAGATGGGTTTTGTTCATTAGACAACCAAACTCGATCAAATTTGGTGACTTTTCTCATACCCTTTTCTCTGTGACAAACATGCTCTGCCTAATTAACATCTAAATTAAATAATATAATCAAACTTGGGACTTTTTTTTAATAATTAATAAAGCAAATTGATATTTTTCCTCCATAAATGTATTCAACTTTTTGTCTGTCGTTTTCTTTGTTTTTGATTCTTCTTCTTCTTAGGAGGTCCCACATTCCAACAAATGTTATTTTACTTTCCTCTATGATGATTGATGTATATATATGCTTTATTGACTTTTATTCATTCATCTGTGTTTTATAAGTAACTTTCTTTTTAACTCCAAGCAGCAAACTGCAGCTTCATTTTTGCTGTTTCTGTTTATTTATTTTTTTGTCTCGATACCAAGAACAAAAGAATTTTGAGTTGCTTTTGTTTTTTGAACTTTTCAGATTCATCTGAATCTCCCAAATGCTAAGTTTCTCTAGAGCCAGAAGTCAAGGAAGAAACACACGACCTCTTACTGGAGGTTAGTCTACGAGGATTCACATATATTTATTTATCTATTTTTGACATTATCTCAGAAAATGTAATAGAAACTCAAAAGAACAATCTTTTTATTCAATGTTGAAAATTCAGGAATGGATTATTTGGAACCCAAAAGAAAGACCAATGTCATGGGCAGGGTTATCTTGGTCGTTTCTCTTACAGCTTTGTGCATTATTATGCTCAAGCACGCACCAAGTTTCTCCTCCCCAACCGCGGTAATCTTTAATCTGTTACTTTTTTCATAATGTCTGAAACAAACAAGTCTCCTGAGAGTCTGATTCTTAGACGGTTCTTTTAGTTTATGTTTTCTTTTGCAATCTTAACTCTTAAGCTCTAGTCTGTTTTCGTTTTTCATAGTTCTCTCGTAGTGAGGAAGGAGTGACTCATGTATTAGTCACTGGTGGCGCTGGATATATTGGATCACATGCTGCTTTGAGGCTGCTCAAGGATTCATACCGTGTCACCATTGTGGTAAAGTTTCTTTCTTTAGTGAGAAGTAGGTAAACTGCATTGTTTGGTTTTGTGAAACTGATATATCTCTGTCTCACAAACAGGACAATCTTTCTCGTGGGAATCTTGGTGCTGTCAAGGTTTTACAGGGATTGTTCCCTGAACCCGGGAGGCTTCAGTTCATCTATGCCGACTTAGGAGATGCCAAAGCTGTAATACTTCATATCCCCTATGGTTCTTTTGAGTATTTTTTTCCTGGTATATAGTATGACATTGGTCTTGTTTTCTTAACCGAAATCATCAGGTAGAAAAAATCTTCTCAGAGAATGCATTTGATGCTGTTATGCATTTTGCCGCGGTAGCATATGTTGGAGAGAGCACCCTAGATCCTTTAAAGTACAATCTCTCGCCATTGTTTTGTTCATAACATCTCTGCAAGATTGATTGAGTTCTTGTGTCTAATCTCACGTAATGTTCATACTTTAGGTATTACCACAACATAACATCAAACACATTAGTAGTTCTTGAAGCTGTGGCAAGACACAAAGTGAAGAAGTTGATATATTCAAGCACATGTGCCACTTATGGAGAGCCTGACAAAATGCCCATTGTTGAAGTTACTCCACAGGTACTCACTCTCAAACAGTTCAAGAAACCCTTTCTTTGGCATGATCATGTCTCATTAGATTTGGCAAATATCGATTCTCAGGTCCCCATTAACCCCTATGGAAAAGCTAAGAAGATGGCTGAAGATATGATCCTTGATTTCTCTAAGAACTCTGACATGGCTGTCATGATCTTAAGGTTCAGTGTCCTGTTTTTTCTTGAAGCTTTAACGACTCTGTTTCTGAGCTGATTCATCTTAATGACTTTCACAGATACTTTAACGTGATCGGTTCAGACCCAGAAGGTAGATTAGGAGAAGCTCCAAAGCCTGAGCTGCGTGAACACGGACGCATTTCAGGTGCTTGTTTCGATGCAGCTCGTGGTGTGATTCCAGGCCTTCAGGTCAAAGGAACAGACTACAAAACAGGAGATGGGACCTGTGTTCGTGACTACATTGACGTTACTGACCTGGTCGATGCTCACGTGAAGGCTCTAGAGAAAGCTAAGCCTAAGAACGTGGGAATCTATAATGTAGGTACAGGAAAAGGAAGATCCGTGAAGGAGTTTGTGGAAGCTTGTAAGAAAGCGACAGGTGTAGATATCAAAGTAGATTTCTTGCCTCGACGACCTGGAGATTACGCAGAGGTGTACAGTGATCCAGCAAAGATCCTGAGAGATCTTGGCTGGTCTGCTCGTTTCACTAATCTTCAAGAAAGTCTTGAGGTTGCTTGGAAGTGGCAAAAGACTCATCCTCATGGATATGCTTCTTCTTAAAGAGACCAAAACAAAAAAGAGAGTTCTAATTTTTTTTATGGGAGAGATTAGCTTATAGAAAGGGGTTGATTTATTACATACTTACAGTTCAATAATTAAAATACTTATGTTTACTTGATACAGTTTATGTAAGAGTTAATCAGTGACTTGATTAGATGATGATGAAATAAATATTGTTTTGTGTATTCTTATGGGTTTTGAAATTCATATCAAACAATGTTTTTCAGTTTATTATTATTTTAAAACTAATTCTGTAAGTTATTAATAAAAAAATATATTATTCAGTTATAAGAATTAATTATGGATTTAGTTTCAAAATAAATTATGGTGAATTGAAAATTTATTAACAAATAAAAATCTGAAATACTTATAGATAATCAAAATTCTATTGTTTGATTTGAAATTAGTAAATTTTAATATATAAATATGTGATTTTAAGAGAATTAAAATCACATGTTATTCCGTAATAAAAATTAATTTTCAAAATGAATTTTAGTGGATTTGTAAAGGTTCTCTGTTAAAATAACAAAGGAAATCTGAAAAAAACTCTAGATGTTTAAATAAGTAGATTTTAATATATAATTAATTTCATTGTAAGATTTGAAAACTAGTATACTTTAATATATAATAATTAATTTCATTTTACTTTTTTTGTATATTGATGTGAAGCCCAGTAACTTATCTTTAGGGCCCATTATAAAATGAAGCCCATAAGGAAGAGTAGAGTGTGAATTCAATTATAAACCCTAGAAATTTCGGCATCTCAATTAATATCTCGATCTGTTCCGTTTCGTCTCCTCCGGCGTACTAGATTCACCCCCCGAATCTCCCCTCAACCGCGCCGCGGCTTTTCCACCGCTGAATCGGCAGCCATGTCGATGTCGAAAAGCTCCAAGATGCTCCAGTTCATAAACTACAGGATGCGAGTAACAATCCAAGACGGAAGACAGCTCGTGGGGAAGTTCATGGCCTTCGATCGCCACATGAACCTCGTCCTCGGCGA
Organism: Eruca vesicaria subsp. sativa; assembly: GCA_932364175.1. Classification (NCBI taxonomy): domain Eukaryota; kingdom Viridiplantae; phylum Streptophyta; class Magnoliopsida; order Brassicales; family Brassicaceae; genus Eruca; species Eruca vesicaria. Next base: position 470,605 of record CAKOAT010152932.1, read on the forward strand.
CTGCGAGGAGTTCCGCAAGCTCCCACCAGCGAAAGGGAAGAAGATCAACGAGGAGAGAGAAGATCGGCGCACGTTAGGTTTGGTTCTGCTAAGAGGGGAAGAAGTGATCTCCATGACTGTCGAAGGACCTCCTCCTCCCGAAGAGTCACGTGCCAAGGCTGGGGGAGCGGGTATTGTTGCTGGGCCTGGAGTGGGCCGTGCTGCTGGACGTGGAGTTCCTACTGGGCCTTTAGTGCAAGCTCAGCCTGGGCTTAGTGGGCCTATTCGTGGAGTTGGTGGGCCTTCGCCTGGGATGATGCAGCCTCAGATCTCGCGGCCTCCGGTGATGCGGCCTCCGGGGCAGATGCTTCCGCCGCCTCCGCCGTTCGGTGTTGGTGGGCCTCCGGCGATGGGGAGAGGTGTTCCGCAGGGTCCGCCTCCGCCTTACGGGATGAGGCCGCCGCCGCAGTTTGGTGGACCGCCGCCTCCGTATGGGGGGCAGAGGCCGATGGGGCCTCCGCCTGGTGGGATGATGAGGGGGCCTCCTCCGCCTCATGGGATGCAGGGACCGCCGCCGCCTGGGCCGCCTCGTCCTGGAATGCAGGCTCCTCCTGGAGGGTTTGCTCCGCCGCGTCCTGGTATTCCGCCGCCGCCTAATCAGCATAATCAGCAGCAGTGAGGAGGTTTGAGATGAATATGCGTTTTTTTGTTGTCTCTGCTGTTTAGTGAGATTGTGTCGTCCTTTCATGTTACTGTTTCCCTTTCATAACGTTTAGATGCAATGTCGGATCTATCTTTAAAAGTTTGTAGATTTGTTGACCAGTGAGTGTCTTTAGCCTTTTCTTCTTGTGTTTCCTTTAAAAGCAGTTCCATTAAAACTGGTTATCACTATCTTATTTGGGCCTGATCGTTATACATTGCTATCTGTTTTTAGTAGGGGAAACAAATTTATGATGACATATAGTTAGTGTCTTTACCTTGTATTGAGTTTCTTGTGTGTTTGCCTAATACCTGGTTATAATCGCCTGAGCATTCTTTTTTACTGGGTACATCTAACTCTAGGATTGTTACACATACCCTTTTATGGCTAAGCTGATACTTGCGCCAATCTGACAAATTTAACACCTTCTTAGAAACTTAACCAGACCAAGTTTTCAATAACTACGATTGCCATTTAGTGATCACATCTGAGGCGTACTCGTTTCTGACGATTAATGAACCCTCTGTTCCTTGTTTAGGTAAAAGTTAAAACCTTGTTTTAGGGAGTTTTTGTGGATGATGGAGAACTTGTGCATGCAATTGATATCTGGAGTATTTGCATTACCTTTATGTCAGGTTTATGGATGTTAGATATATAGTCTATCTGTTTGGAAGCTATTACTGAAGAAATAGTTTTTCTTTTTTTTTTTTCTCTTGATTTGGGTTTGTAAGGGTGTTGGCTTATTAGTTGATGATACTTGATAAATGGGATTCTTCAACTTTAATTCTCTCCTAGAGCGTTGCAATTGCTATTTCTTTTTGGTTGTGTGTTGTTTGATTTGCATGCATGTACATTTGTAGTGCCAAAGCTGATGGCCTTGGAAAATGGTAATATTCCGATTGGGTTTACGGTATAACGGTAACCAAAATAATCTCATTTGTTAGATGAAATTAGAAAGTTGATTGTGATATAACCCAAATGCTTGTTTCCAATGTAATTATTAGTCCGAATCGGATGATTAAGATGCAAATTGTACGTGCATGTTGAGTTTCAATTTAACTATAAGCCTATACATAAATTCTAACATTTGGGTGTCGTTCGTTTAGTTGGTTAGTCTAAATCAGACAACTGGTTCAAATGTTTACTGAACAATCAGCCACTTCCATTGTTCACGACTTTATGTAGCAATGCGTTTTTTCGTCCGTGACGATTTATTCATTATGATGATGATATTCGTATGATTATTCGCACAAAAAGAATTAGTCCAAGAATTGTGCCGTTGAAGGACTAAATAAGTAATAGGGAAATAATTGAAAAAAAATAAATCAACGGTGTGTGACCCATTAGCACTCGTAATGATTCTTCTTCACGTTTGACCCACCCACCATTGCTAAATTTCAGCTTTTAATGATTTTAAAACACCATACAAATATAATAAAAGCTGTTACCGCCACTTTAATCATATACTAAAATCTAGTCGTTACTTAATTGTTTTATTTCTTAATCGGAGTGATGCCTTATCTAACGAATTCGAGTTCTACATTCTATGAGACTGTTTGGATTCTATGAGATTTGTTCAAAGTAAAGAAAATTTGCATTTTATTATTGCATTTTTCTAATTAAAAAAACAGTGAAATCTGTAAAATTAGATACAAGTAATAAAAAACGGAAAAAAAAGGGGAAGATAGAAGAGTCCAAGCCGACAAGTTACAACAGCTAAATTTTGCAAAACTGTGTTTTTTTCAATAAGACTGTGCTCGTCCTCTCCTAATGGGACCGTGTAATGTTTACTTAAAACGTTCAAAAAATGCTCACAGAATCCAAGAAAGAAAAGCTATCAGATTCTCTCGTGAGTTTTGGGCTTTTCTTTCTGCTCAAAATATCCAAATCTTGTGTGTATATATATAAATATATTAACAAGTATAAATCAGCACACTACTCCTTTCACCTTCTCCAACACGGAAAAAAACAAATAAAAGACAACTTCTCTTTCTGCAAACTCCACTTTTCCACCATGTTTGCTTCATAAGCTCTTCTTCTTCTTTCACTTTCTCTCTTTCTTTTCTTACTTAAGCAATTGGTGGATTTCGTGGCGTTTTTTTTATCAGTGAGTGAAAAATGAAGAGAGTTCTGATGGTGAATTTTGGGGTTGTTCTTGTCTTCTGTGTTGGTTTATTGTCTACCACCTTGGGACAAGATAGTGATGCTTCTGATACTAATTCTACTACGGCTGTCTACATTGTTACTCTCAGTCAAGCTCCTACTCTTCATATATTTCAACAACAAGAAGCAGTGAGAAGAGTCAGAGATAAAAACCACCAAAGATCCAAACATGGAGACACTTCAAAGTTTACTAGACCAAAACTCCAACCAAGGTAACTGAACTTTTCTTTGGAATTTTGAAGATTCAGGTTTTGGTTAGTGAATTCACTGAATGAGATTAGAAACAGCTCACTTTTAGCTACATGCATTGCATGATTTTCTTAACTGTCATCTCTAGAAACTGAATTTTTTTTTTTGTGTGTGAAGGGTTCACTCTATCGTTGTGTTTAGAATCTTGTTGGTATTGATTTTTGGTTCTCTGGTTATAGAAACATGTCAAAGTCACGTTACTGGAGATCAAGGAGATCATCAATTTCTCAAGCTCATGACTCTTTGCTGAAAGATGCATTGAAGGGAGAGAAGTACATAAAACTTTATAGCTTCCATTATCTCATCAATGGCTTTGCTGTGTTTGTTAGCTCACAACAGGTACACAGTTTTAATCACACCATATCTACATGAGCTTCTATTACATGAAAAGAAGAAGATGCTGATGCATAGTTCTTTTTTCTTTCTTTCTAAAAGGCAGAGAAGCTTTCAAGGAGAAGTGAAGTAGCAAACATAGTGTTGGATTTTTCAGTTAGGACGGCTACTACTTACACACCACAGTTCATGGGTCTACCAAAAGGTGCATGGGTCAAAGAAGGTGGCTATGAAACTGCAGGAGAAGGGATTGTTATAGGGTTTATCGACACTGGCATTGACCCAACTCACCCTAGCTTCAATGGCACTGACACTTCTCACCGTCAGTATCCCATCCCTCATCACTTCTCAGGTGTTTGTGAAGTCACCCCGGACTTTCCATCAGGATCGTGTAATAGGAAGCTTGTTGGAGCTCGCCATTTTGCACAGTCTGCTATTACCAGAGGGATATTCAATTCATCTGAGGACTTTGCTTCCCCTTTTGATGGAGATGGCCATGGCACGTAAGTCTAACTTGTTTGTAATGTTGTTGAATCATTCACGTACTGAAGCTAAATATTGTTATGTTGATTATAAACAGGCACACAGCTTCCATTGCTGCTGGTAACCATGGAGTCTCAGCTGTAGTTTCTGGTCATAACTTTGGAAGTGCTAGTGGAATAGCCCCTCGTGCACAGTAAGTATATATATGCATATTTTGATCATCATTATCATTCATATTGTATTGAGAGTACTGATTATGTATGTTGTTTGGTATGTACTAGCATATCTGTTTACAAGGCATTGTACAAGAGTTTTGGCGGATTTGCTGCAGATGTTGTTGCTGCTATAGACCAGGTAAAGTATCTACCATTTCTCATTTCACTTGAGTATAAGAATGTATGTAAATTTTGAGTGACAAGTTTTAGCGGTTTATGAATTTTCTTAGGCAGCACAAGATGGAGTTGACATATTAAGTCTATCCATCACTCCGAACCGACGTCCTCCTGGTGTTGCCACCTTCTTTAACCCTCTAGATATGGCTATGCTCTCTGCTGTTAAGGCAGGTATATTCGTAGTGCAAGCTGCAGGAAACACAGGTCCTTCTCCTAAGAGCATGTCCTCCTTCAGCCCATGGATTTTCACAGTTGGTGCTGCCACTCACGATAGAGTTTACTCTAACTCAATAACCTTAGGCAACAATGTAACCATTCCAGGTGTAGGACTTGCACGTAAGTGACTTAGAAAACCATCAGTTAGATTGTAAAATGGCTTAGCTTTTGATCTGATGTTTTTGTTTGCATCTTCTTTTTTAGTTCCTACAGATGAAGGGAAGATGTTCACAATGGTCTCTGCTGTTGATGCATTGAAGAACAAAAGCTCTGCAGTAGACAAAGACATGTATGCAAGTGAATGCCAAGACTATGACAGCTTTGATAAGGATCTTGTCAGTGGGAATCTCATGATATGTAGCTACTCTATCCGTTTTGTGCTTGGTCTTTCCACTATTAAACAAGCTTTAGCTGTATCCAAAAATCTATCTGCAAAGGGTGTTGTGTTCTACATGGATCCATATGTTCTTGGTTTTCAGATCAATCCTACACCAATGGATATGCCTGGGATTATAATTCCATCTCCTGAAGATTCCAAGGTGAGAATATATAACTAGAAACATACCACTTGATGCTTCTAGGATAGTGATATGACAATATGTTTTTTGTAGGTTTTACTCAAGTACTATAACTCAACTCTTGAAAGAGATGCAACCACCAAGCAGATTGTTAGATTTGGAGCAGTTGCAGCCATTACAGGTGGACAAAAGGCTAACTTCAGTGACAGAGCTCCCAAGATTATGTACTACTCAGCAAGAGGACCTGATCCAGAAGATAGCTTTCTTAACGACGCAGACATTTTGAAACCTAATCTTGTAGCTCCTGGAAACTCCATTTGGGGAGCTTGGAGTTCTGCTGCCACAGATTCAACTGAGTTTGCAGGTATATAAATATCTCTAAAGGCATGACAATAGGATACATGAAGTTAATGGTGTTGTGTTCTTTTTATCTTGTTAGGAGAGAGTTTTGCTATGATGTCTGGTACTAGCATGGCTGCTCCTCATGTAGCTGGTGTGGCTGCATTGATCAAGCAGAAATTCAGAAAGTTTAGTCCTGCAGCCATAGCATCTGCACTTTCAACAACCTCTGTTCTGTTTGACAACAAAGGAGAGGAGATAATGGCTCAGCGTGCTTATGCTAATCCTGATCAAAGCATGACTCCTGCAACACCATTTGATATGGGGAATGGATTTGTGAATGCAACCGCAGCTTTAGATCCTGGCCTAATCTTTGATACTAGTAAGTTACAAAAATGACTGTGTTTCACATTTTCACATAACTAAACATATAGAAACTGTATGCAGGTTTTGAAGACTATATGTCATTTCTTTGTGGGATCAACGGATCATCTCCAGCAGTATTCAACTACACAGGCAAGAGCTGTTTGCTTAGAAACGCAACATTTAGCGGCTCTGACCTCAATCTACCATCCATCACAGTCTCAAGGCTAAACAACACGCGGACTGTACAAAGACTAATGAAAAACATCGCTGGGAACGAGACATACAGTGTCAGTTTAGTTCCTCCTTTTGGTGTTTTGATGAAGGCATCTCCTACTCAATTCTCTATAGCAAGTGGAGAGACAAAGCTACTTAGCGTAACCCTAAAGGCAAAGAAGAACAGCTCTATAGCAAGCTTTGGGAGAATCAAGCTATTTGGAAACATGGGACACATTGTTCATATCCCTGTCTCTGTTATAGTGAAAATAAGATGAACTTTGGTAGATATAAGATTTTTTAAATTGTATTCATTTCATTATATCCCCATGTAAAAATAAAATGTCACATAGCATTTATATAGTACATGCTACATTTTTATTTAACACAATATGTAAAACTATATGGATAAAAGTTTTCTAGTAGTATTCATATTCAAGCGTTGCCACCACCCTCTCTGTTTCCATTGCTTGGAGGAGAAGGCACCTTCTCAGATTCAGCTTCCTCAGCTCCAGTAGCAGGTGTTGTTGTAGTAACAGAAGGATTCTCAGGCTTAACGATTGGGAAAGGACCATGCTTGTGGAAAGGCCAGCCTTGGAATGGGTATATATGCTTGAAGAAACCGGATATAGCAGAGTTTGTTGCAGGCTCAGCATCAATCTTGGCCATGGAGGGAAATGAATCAATAACCTCAGTGGTATCAGAAACAGGCAGTGAAGGAGGATGAACATGTGGTTTCTGGAGATTCTTCTCTGTTGAAGGTGATCCTGCTACAGACATTTTGGGGGTGCGAGAGGAGAGAACAAGTGGGGTGGTGAGGAAGGTGAGGAAGATTAGGCAGAGAGAGAGTCTTGAGATTGACATTGTAGCTTGTGACTTGTTTTGTGGTCAGAGAGGGAAGTTGATTTGTGGTGATGGTGTTTTGGAGTCAAATGGTGTGTTGTGATTTTATAGAGTGGAGAGTATGTGTGTTAGGGATGAGTTAGGAGAGTTCTACTTGTTACCTAAAATCTACAGAGTCATGCTTATTGTCATGAGCTTGATGAAGAATGATTGTGACAAAAAAATAAAATAAAAGAATGAATGTGAGATGTATGCAAGTTTGAATTTGGTATAAAGTTTATATTTTTATTGATAAAGTTTGTTACTTTTCAACTAATCTACTAAGATTAGAATCTCAGACAGAACATAAGTGAAGAAATGATGTAATATAAACATTGTTTTTTTTTGTTTGCTTGATGTAAAAAAAAAAGATTTTTTTTTTTTTTAAAAGATGTGGAAGATAAAGTCTAATTATTTATGAGTAAAAATAGAAGATCTTTTGCTAAAAATCCCACCTTTGATCCTGAGAGTGGCGCAGATCGATCTCGGAGTTAGCTAAATCGCAGGGACGTTTTACTGAGATTGAGGCAAAAGTCATGTCTTCGGATCCTGAAAAGATGATGTCCAAAGCCGACAAGATGTATTGCTTTCTTCTTCCTCTTCTCTCTCTCCATTTTATGTTGACGATGTTAATGATCGGTGCAAGTAAAACTGGGTTTTAGGGATATAAATGATTTGTGCTCTTAGGATTTGAGATTGTCTATTTGTAACAGTGAAAGTGATCCATTCTTTATGATTCGATCGAGGTTTTTGTTGGAAAGGCGAATCTTAGGATCTCGTGTAACTGTTGCTTGGAGCTGATTAAGCTGAGATTGCTTTATGTTTAAGAATACCTCTTTTTATTTGATAGAATCAAGGAGACTCCTGTAAATGTAAAATGTTTTGGCTTTAAAAGTTGATGATGAGAATGCAATGTTATAGTCTGTCTTCCCAGTTTGACAAGGATTGAGAAGTCATTTTTGATTGGTTTGATATGGATCATGTCTTTGCTTTCAAATTGGTGTTGTTTTGTTTGGAATTTGATATTCCTAAATTCAGTGATTTCCTTCTAAGCATCTTTGGTTATTAATTTGCTCACAGGACAAAACTCACGCTTACTAGATGGAGTGCTGATTGGAGAGGTGCTACTGAATTGTATGAGCAAGCAGGTTGGTTATTCATTGGTTATTCTTTTTTTTTGTTATCCCAAAATGGTTTTTTTTCGCCAACGTTATCCCAAAATGTTAATCTGTGAAAGCTTGGAGACTAGAAATATTGTAAGCGTGGCAGGTTTGTTCTCATGCCGGAATGAAAACTGATTTTGTTCTTGTCTTTTTTTTTTTACTCTTTTTCATCGTACAGCAAATGGCTTTAGGGCAGCAAACAAATATGAAAAAGCTAAAGTGGCTCTTGAGAAAGCTTCGCAAGGACAAGTGATGCAATCGTCGTATCCCAAAATTACCCCTTTTTAGATGATTATTATCTGCTGCTAGTTGTTATTTTGTTATATCAGAGATCATATTATTTAGTGTTATCCTTGATATGAGTTAGTCCCTGGGATGCTGCAAAGCATATGGAGTCTGCCGCTGCTCTAGCACAGAAGCTAAGTATCTGGGACGAAGTTGCTGATTTTTACAAAAAGGCGTCTGAGCTGTATGTTGAGTGTGGAAGGGCACAACCCGCATCAGATGCTCTTGGAAAGGCTGCTCGGTAAATTTTATGTGCACGTCTTTTATAATCAAGAAATTCGATTTCATGTGATTTGAGTCTGACGTTTAATGTGTTTCTGAGCGTGACTTCTCGAGCTTGCTCCTTTGTTTAATCTCGATAATTTTATTTTTTCAGTGCTTTGGAAGATGTCAAACCTGAAGTTGCCATCCAACTATACACTGATGCTTGTGAAATTCTTGAAGAAGATGGGAGGGACCAAATGGCATTTGATCTGTACCGTGCTTGTGCTAGTGTTTACATAAAGCTCGAGAAGTAAGTTCTTGATTACCTCATAATACATCCCAGGTTAAAGTTTCATTTCACATTGACATGATAATAATTTGTGAAAGAATAAGCTTTCTATGCTTTAGATAACAGCGGTATCACAATGTTTTTTCCATTTATCTAATAGAGAATTTGATTCGCACACATTTTTTAAATTGTAGGTTCGCAGATGCTGCAACCTTTTTCTTAAGATTGGGTGTAGCAGCTGACAAGTGCGACGCCACAAATAGCCAGTGTAAGGTATGAGTATAGGGTGATCTGGTTTCATCTTTTTTTCCAACTCCATTGCACTCTGATTAGTTTGAGTTAACTGTTTTGTTCTGTATTTCAGGCATATCTTAGTGCAATCATTGTATATCTGTATGGTCATGACCTGAAGCAGGCTGAAAAATGCTACAATGATTGTTCTCAGTGAGTACTCTTCTCTCTTTATGCAGCCACTCGGTAGTTCGATGGCTAGTAATATCCGGACCATGTCTGTTACAGCAAACAAGAAACACGAACAGTATTTGGAAATGTTATACTAGTGCTTATATCTTAATTTCTTTTCCTTTTTGTGTGTAGGATTGATGCTTTTCTGAAAAGTGATCAGAACCGAACTGCTAGCAGACTGCTCACAGCCTATAATGAAGGTGACATTGAAGAAATCAAGAAAGTGGCGTGTTCAAGCACTGTTTCCAATTTGGATCATGTGGTAATTCATTTAAATGATCTGCCTAATCCTAACCCTGTCTCTCTGTGTTTGGTTATTGAGAAGAATGTATAACGTTTCCATTAAACAATCGAGATCTAATATGGAGAAGTATTTGTGTTGCAGATCATCAAGTTGGCGAGAAAGCTACCTACCGGAGATGTTACTGCAGTTCAGATGAATGCTGGTGATGATCTCGACGAGGATGATCTCACTTAAAGATTCACCTCTTTTGTACAGATTCAGATTCCTACACTTTGCTTATGTCCGAGCCAAAGTACTTAAAGAAAGTTCTCATTTTAGTCCAAACCTTCGTTGTGTGAAAGATCGACTTTAAAGGCTCTCTGAGTTCAGATTTGTGCTTGTTTCTCCACTAAAAAACCCACATGGTCTTTTGTTAGAATCATCTGCTCATACAGGTTTTAACATGGGCTGGTAAATTTCATTTGACAATAAAGATGATACAACTACTACCATTTTTCAATCTGTTGAAATCGTCTATTAGCATAAACGCATCTTTTTCTTCAGTTAAAGCTGGTACAAGCAAATGAAATAGAGGAACAATGATCCCACATGAGTACATTAAATAATCCTACGCACTTTTTTAGTCTACATTTGTTTACTTCTCTAGATTACTCTTTACTGATACAACATAACGACTGAAGCCTGAACACATACCACAGGGAACGACATCATCAAGGACTTTTCTCCATCTTATCCACCAAAGAGGAGAGCTCTTCCTGGAGCTCGGTGTTGCGTGTCTCACCACATAGAAGTCCATGCATCATTGCTAGCTCTTCTGGTGTCGCCTTCTTCAACAGTCCACGCAGAAGCCTTGTGTCCCGGTCCATAGAAGGATCTGAAGCTCCTCCTTTCTCTTTATCTTCCTCTTTTTCTCCTTCCTTTGTGAGTTCAACACCAAACACTTTCGCTGTTTTTTGGTTCCAATACTCCTCCAGCTGATGCTTTGGATCAAGAGCCTCGAGCGCCTGCGCACGATGTTAACTTTAGTTCAGAATGGTCGCAAAGCAAAAGGAAGATGCTCAAGGGGAGTGAGACAAAAGATTAAAGACCATAGTTCTATGGCTAAGTATGAGACTGTGTTACCTGAATAACGTGCGGGGAGAGGAATCCGAACATTTCAAGTCCAATATTCTCCAGAGCCTGTAAAGCGGCCAAGGAGCTAGCTGGTTGATCACATCTCTTGATGATTTCGAGTTTAAGCCTTTGTATCACCATTTGCCAGCACTTCTCAGCTGATACATTCGAGAAGTTCTCACTGGGGCAATCTTCTAGTGAGACCTGAAAAACATAACAAAAGATCAGTATTGTCGTCTTTCCCCACAAGATTTTAGTCAATATTCCTGAAACCATAACATGATAAGGGTTCCCTACCCTGAATAGTGGACCAGCAAGCCCTGCATCCAGAACCTCTGAGATGTAGTTAGTTAGTTTTGTCGGGTCAAGCACGCTTATGAACTTAACACGGCTCTTGAATCCTGTAAAACTCAATCAAAAGCAAAAGTCTTAGAAGGTATAAACAATGCTAAAGTAAACTCATCATATTCAATTTATCTCACCTTTTGGGTATATGGCTTGCTTACTGCACCACAGCTTCTTAACAACGAGAGATCCAGACTTCAAAAGCTCAACAGAGTGACTTAACCTATTGGTTGCAGCGTCTGGCTCGCTACACCCTACATCTGAACCTGAATGTGGGTTTTGAGATTTAACCGCAATCCTCTTCTCATCAGACTTACCCATCTCACCAAGCTTTACATCAGTGACAGCTGACTTAGTAGTGATGCCATGTACATCTTGATCATCATCTTGTTTCAACTGAACTTCCTTATTTATGACTAGATCACTTTGTTGCTGTGTTTTTGATGAACCACGACTCTTTGAACAGGAGGTGCTCTTGAGGTCCAAGGCTTCTTTTGCTCTCTGCTCCTGTGAAGGATTCTGGTCCCGGCCTATACGTGCCCAAGCTTCTATGGCATCGGGATAACCTTCCAGAGCTCTGACCAGTGATTGTAACTCAGCCAGTGTATAGCGAAGAAGAACAAATCTCTCCTTGCTTTCACATGAACACAGGTCCTTAGCGTGGGTAAGACATGCAAATCGGTTGGGAGAACACTTGCAGCTTGAAGCAGACATATGCAAATCATAGAAGCACAAGAAGCACTCTCGTTCTCTCTTAATGTCAAAATCCCCCTCCATCTTTACCACGCTATAACTATCCCCAAGTTGGTTTAGTCTTTCTGCCTCCATCTCCACCCGCTTCTGCTAACATTAGCTATATTAGTACATGTATGCATATATATACGTAAGCACACGGAAAAGAACAAGAGAAAAAGAATTACCTTGACTGCCTTGGTCAGCAATCCATCCTCACTACAAACTCTTTTCCATCTCGCAACCACGGGGGTCTTCTTCCTTGTAACTGACAGCTCCCAGAGATAATAAATAGCTTCCAGAGCGGCTCCAAGAAGAAGCTTGTCATGTGACAATGAGCTCTTTCGCCGCTGCTTGCTATAGCCTTCCACTGCTTCCTGTCCATGAACCAGCCAATCAACTGGTGCAACATTTACTGCTTCTGCACAGTTGAAACCACAATTAAACCCAGAGTGGTAGGCCTTGGGAAAAGTTAGAATGAATTCTCCACTGCGCTGGACAGCTCTATAGACTGGTACTCCCTGCTCTTTTAAGATGCTTGGAGATAACTGGGTGACCTATAAAAAAAATAGGAGGCACAGAATGACATACATATTATCTCCAGAGTTACATAAGTAAAGAGTTCTAATTAGTGAGCAAAGATTGAAATGGAAAAACCAATTGGGATAAGCTTTTTACCAGTTGATGTAGCAAGTCAGGCTGTTCTTCAAACAAATCTGGAAGAAGTTTTTTCATTGCGTTTTCAAAGGACGCTGCATGGTTTCCAGGGATCCCATACCAAACTTTTGGATCACCCGTGTGTAAGTAGTTCAAGGAATACAGGTGATGATCTTCAACATGCTGTTTCAAACAAAGTATGGAGCAGATTGCAGATGGTTAGTACATAGATCCTAGAAAGCACAGTAAAGATGCATCAATTCCATAACTTTGGTCCAAAAAGAGTTACTTCGCGTAACCAATGCTATAATTTAACAAGAGGCTATCGTAAAGAAAAGTGTAACTTACCCAACAAAAAGTTGAAAAGCACATTCCAACATAAAGCCATGGCACAATAACTCCTGAGATATCGCAGCTCTCAAAAGCTAAAACAGATCCGGGGAGACGCGATAAGTTGTTTAGGTTCCAACCACTTATAGAGTATTGATGTTCTTCTAAACTTTTAAGAGACTCTGGTGAATACTTTGGGAAACCACTTCCAAATTTCTTCGTTTCCAAGTCAGCTCCATAGTACACCTGTCATAGGCTCAAAAACAAGAGTAGCAGCAGCTCAGAAAAAAAAAATCATGCAAAGAAACTGGTGAAACGTTCACATTGCAGCTTGTACATACCTCTACTTCATCAGTTGCTTGCTCCACTATCCGCCAATACTCACCTTCGATATCCTTAACCTTAGGTTTAAATTTTTTATTCTCAGAAGCTTTGGAACCATTCTCTACCTGAAAATAAGATTCCTTAAAGCATTCATCATACTTCTGAAACTCTTCCAGGGTAAAATCTGGCCCAGACTGGAAACCAAATTTCCCTTCAGCATCTTCAGGGGAATCATCATCATCATCACTGCCTGAGTCTCTTCTTCTTCTTGAGTGTCCAACTTTGGAGACTCTTCTCCGTTTTCGTTTCTTGCTTTTGGGAGACTTTTGAATTGGTTCTCTGTTCTGAAGCAAGTCAATCAGCTGAATCCGAGTGGGGAATTTCGACTTCTCCCATATTTCTTTTTCCTTCAGAGGGCAGGGAGGTTTCCATGCAACAGGTGGCACGATTCTACATATGCCGTATAGTTCTGCTTTGCTGCGTAACTTCTCTATGTAAGCAAGTGGATCTTCAAAGTCCTGAACATGAAAGCATTAAAAGGATGAAAACTTCCAAAGAGATAAACCTTGAATGACCAAAACTGCATCTAGGTTTTATGAGATACCTCATTAGTGGGATAGAATATAGGAGCATCATCAACCGAGGGTCTGCAAGCTTCTGATGGATTCCATTTAGCAGATACCTCAAAGACATAACAAAAGAACATGAGATAGATAAGCAAGACGAGGAATTTGGTCCAAATCAGAACTGGTTGGAATCCAGCAAAAACATTTGTAGCAAACACATAAAATCCATCATATTTGCCTAACCAATACTAGCTAGAAACACAGTTACTTGAAGAAAGAGAGAGGTATTAAGCATATTTGCTTACTTTAGGACTGGGAGGAGTAGAGTCAGGTTCAGGGCTACTATCTCTTTTAATCTCTTGTTTCTCAGAATCAACCTGTAAATTACAAAATCCCACATTCAGAACAGTACTAAAGAAAGAGGGGAAGCATCTCCCAGATGAAATGTAGCAAACATGAAAACTAGAGGTTACAAGAAGCAAATGATAAGAAGAGAACCTCCATAGCCAAAGACTCTGCTGCTGGAGATGTAACCTTCTCCATTAACAAAAACAATACAAAACAACATTAGTCAGTAATCATGCTCATCTATTCGTAGAAAATAGGAAGAAAATAAACCGAACAAAAAGAATCTTAGAACATGAGATTTGTAGAGAAATTGATAAATTCTCAGGAACCAAGTGACTGGATTGCTAAATATCAGGCAGACGTATAAGAACCACTCTCAGAAACTCAAATTTGCGAAGACAGATAGTTTGGTCCAAATCAGAGCTGGTTAGAATCAAGCTAAAGCCTGTGTAGCAAACACATGGCATCCAATACTTGCTTGACACACAGTTATCTAAAGAGAGAGAGATATTAATCATTTCTGCTTACTTTAGGACTAGGAGGAGTAGAGTCAGGTCCAGGGCTACTATCTCTTTTAATCTCTTGTTTCTCAGAATCAACCTGTAAAATTACAAAACTCCACATTCAGAAACTGTAACAGAACTAAAGAAACCAGATCAAATCTACCAAACATGAAGAAGCAAAAGGATAAGAAGACAAACCTCCATAGCCAAAGACTCCCCTGCTGGAGATGCAGAACTCTCCATTAACAAAGCCCGAGACTTTATACCAGCAACCTAACAAAATAATAAGATCTGTTCAAACAAAATCCTCACTTGATTGAAATGCCAAGTGCCGTTTCAAAACCCTAGAAACCAAACCCAGAAAGCATAAAGCTTTGTCTTAAGACAAGAAGCAAAAAAAACAGAATCTGAGAGTAGCCCAGTTACAAGTATCCCTCAAAGGAAGAAACTTTACACAACCCAACTCAATTATTCACGCAATTAACCGCTGATCTGGTTTTAAGAAAACCTACTCTGTACCAAAACGAGTAATAAAGATTCTTTAAAAGCCCAAAAAAAAGAAAAGATCTACTTCTGTACAGCCATTAAAGGAGGAAGATGAGTGAGTACCTTTGCGAAGGGGCTAAGAATCCGAACAAGTTATCTCAAAGAGTGACAAGTTGAGTTGAAATTGCTTTTGTAACGTATATAATCTAAAATTATCTGTGAAAATTAAAGAGGGGTTTTGTTTTTTTTTTGTTTTTTTTTTTTTAGAAAAGAGAAAATAGTGCAGAGTTTATTAGGGCAACCATGACCAAAAGAGAGAGAGCTATCTTGGAGTCTGGTCTAAGAAATAATATTATAAAGCAGTTAAAAAGAAGCAGCCAAAATGTAGTTTTTATTTTATGTAATAACCACACAAAAGTAAACGATCTTGAGGTTGTGGAAGCGCACCGTTACACTAGACTGTAACACATCTTTCACAAACTGTTAATAACAATAACTTAACTCATTTTGCTTAGCTTCTACAGAGGTATCGAACCTTTATAGGGTTTTGAAATCTTACAGGAAAGCCGGTGTGTGCTTAAACTTAGAGGTTAAAGTGGCTACAAGCAAGGTCTTTTGTCTCTTTGTTCAGTGAAATTACAATGGCTGCAGCTGAAGTAGTCATGAATGCAAATATTCTTAACCACAAGAGAAGTTTCCAGCTCTCTGGTGCAGTAAGTGATGAATCTCTGTCAAAACGTATACAGAGGATTTATATGGAAAGAGTTCTGTCTTGTTTGAGACGTTTTGTCTGATCTTCTAACTCTTGATATTTGTGGAGCGTATTGATTAAGTTTTGGTTGTTGTAAAAACAAAATTACAGATTCCGAGATTTGCTTTAAGAGCAGTGTTAACTAATCTACCAAAAGGTAAGAATAAGATCAGTTTCTTGACCTGTTCTAGTTTCATGAAGCAAACACTTCCTATTCACAGAAGAAAACAGATTTCAAGACTCAAATCTTAATGTTTGGTTGGTGTATCAGATTATATTAATACATACATTAACAATGCCACAAATGGTCAATGGAGTCAACAAACAGAAATGCCAGATTACTGAACCAAAAACCTTTGTGATCATCAATTTTTTTTAACAAAAAACAGTTGTTCATCAACAGTATGTAATATGCACAAACCAGACGCAGGGATAGACGAAATCGATTCTTTCAGATCAATCATTCTTCAAAGTTATTTTTGTCCTGTTGTCACTCCAACCACAACGTTGCTCACCTGCAATTTATGTAGGTGTCAAACCTTTTTTTCTAATGTGTATGTAAGACGAACAAGCTACATGATAAGATAGTAATACTCACCAACTTTCCACTTTCATTAACGGACATTGGGTTCTCTACGACGACAGTTTGTGTCTGAGATGGTGGTGTTGATTGCTGGAGAAGGAAAAAACCAATGAACAGAGTAAGTAAGTACTCAGTTCCATAAGAATCTAACGGGTTATTACAAAATCATAAAATCTGATAAACTCACAGTGGATGTAGAGGGCATTGTCCCGGGAGAAGCTGTTCCATTTGGTCGGTTAGTTGCGAGAGGCATCCTTCCATTGCTCATCTGCTGAAGCAGTATCAGAGAATTAACTCCTAATAGAAAGATCTTCTGCACATTTAACTCAACCCATGGAGAAGAGAAAGGAAGTACTCACGTTAACGTTAGTAACAAATTGGCAAAGAGCGCATTTAACAGATGATGCACCGTAAGGGTACATGAGTGTCGTCCTACAGTTCCCACAATTGATATGTGCAACCTGATTGGACGGTGGGGGTCCTGTCACAAAAGGTCAAGCACAGTTTCAACACAGATGAACAAAGACTAGAAAATTCAAGAAGCAAGAGATGTATAATCAACAAAACGAAGTCACCAACGTTCTTCGGCAAAATGTATAAAAGAAAGAGAATCATACATCCAAAGGGTAACAAAATCTAATTGTAAATCAAACAAAGTGTTCATGTAGGCCACATGCCCACACATATATCATCTAAAGACTTTCTCTTTTTTTTTTTAAAGTATTGTCATCTACTCTACAAATACCAAATTTCACATAACATGTTGGGAAAAATTGACAAGAAGTTATGAAAGCATCTCAACAGATGAAACAAAGACAGATTCTAGATGCTTATATACCTGGGACAAGGTTGACAGTCTGACAGCAAGAGCATCTTACACTACTAGCCCCACGAGTATACATAAGCATAGTTCGACAACCACCACATACAATGTGAGCCATGTCCATCCCTGCATGAGCTGTGTGTTCAAAACTTGAGAACTCAACCAAAGCGTATGTCTCAAACAAAATCTGCAAATTACACAAGGTAAGGGATAGAGATACCATACCATGATGATGAGGAGGAGGAGGGGGATGAAGGGGGACCATGTTGACAATGTGACATAACGCGCAACGAACATTGGTAGCTCCTCTAGGATACATCAATGTATTTCTACAGCCATGACACACCAGCTGGTCCTGCATATCTGCTTTTGGTTTTTATCCAAAAGAATCAAATCAGCAAAACAGAACAAAAACGCTTATCATTTCTCAATAACTCAAATCCAAAAACCAATACTTTATGCATGTGGTGCCATTGCATCAAATCAAGAAACCTAAAACAAAAGGACTCACCTGATTTCTCCAAAGGGATGATAAGAAGATTAAAGGAGTTGGCTTTGAAACCCAAAATCCAATTCAAAGCCAAAAAAGCTTCTGCATCCATTTATCAAATCATGAAACTTTATATGAATTAAAACAGAACAGTTATGAGATTACAAAATCTGATCTTTGATCATACCGATTTGGAAGATGGGGAAGAAGGGATCCGATTGCAGAACCGGACAACTCTAATAAGAGCTTAGATATGTAAAGAGGCCAATCCAAATTGAGAAATGGACAATAGATTCCGATTTTATCTCTCTCTTTTATTTTATTTTTCTTTTTAATCCATCTTTTTATTATTATTTTAATTTATTTTAACATCAAAAAGCATGGTCTGTCTGAAGACAATAATAATCAAAATGCGGTCTTAACACGCGCTTCTGGTTGTTTCCAAACAGCGGTTCAAACGTAGCGATCAGCTGCTGTTAACTAAAATAAATAGATCCCAATAGATGGTCATTGCTTACGTAAATTAATTTATTTTATTTTTAGGCTAAAGGTACGTCAATTAATTTTAAGTGTTTTGAATAGTCTCATGTTACTGAAAATTCAGTACATGAGTCTTCTTCACCACTTGTCCCCACTCCTACGAATGTTTCCTTTGCTTTCATGCACCCAAGTAACGGAGGAAGAAAACAGTTTCAATCATAATGACACAATTTCTTTTTGATCAGACTTGATCAAATTTTTTGGTTCAATCCGAACCGGCATATTTACTAATCAACAAAACCAAGTTTTTGGACTAGGGAGGACCTAAAGAGATGAGGAGTTAAATTACCCAAATTACAATTGTCCAAAAAAAAAAAAAATTACCCAAATCACTTTTACTCCTCTGCTTCAAAAGAGTTTTTACACTTGTTAAGAAAACACATAAATTTTTGATAATAAATGTATTATTTTCTGTGTTTAGCTATTTTTCTATGGTTTTTAATCAATCAAAATTCAGTAAAAATAATTAATATCTTAATTTTTTTATTAAAACATGGATCAATTTTAAACAGAAGGAATATATTTTTTGTTTTAAGTAATACTCCATTGAAATCTTTTGATGATTTTGCACATAATTTTTTATATTTATATTCATATTTTTATGATTTTGCACATAAATTTTTTATACTTTTAAAATTTAAATATTATTAATTATTTATTTAACAACCATTTAATCAATCATAATTCCAGAATACTAATAGTCATGTAATATAAAAATTAATAAATTTTGTAAATTTGAAACGTTATTATTATGACTAGACGAACATTAAAACCTTTTTTGTTAAGAAAAACGTTTATACTCAGAAAAATAACGACTGAGGGAAGAAACTAAAGGACACACCTTTACTCCACACTCTTCTCCTGTCTTTCCGTATAGAGATCAACTTCACTTCCATCTATTCCAAAAGCCAATGAACATTTTCAAGAAGAAGACCACTCCTAAAGGTAAAAGCTTGATCCTTTTTTTTGGAAATTTCGGATCCTGATGGTGAACTCATCTGTCACCTATACACTCTCGTTAATAGCCTTTTTTATGTTTCTACCTGTGCTTGAAACCCTGACGATGTGGTCTATACCATAGCTCTAGTTTAGTTCTGCAAAGTTGTCACCTTTAACATTTGAGGAGCAGTGAATCTGAATAATGTTGTGATCTTCTAATTTGATCCAAAACTCTGCTTTTGATTCTATTGAAAAATCGTTTCTCTTATGCAGATGCTCTCCGCACCAGCAAGCGAGAAATGGCTGTGGCTACACGTGGTATGTGATTTTAAACGATATGGTGTAGCAAATGAACATGTCCTCCTATGTTCTAAAAGACTGTTTTCCATGTCCTTGCTTCTTCTCTTGGATCTTAGTGGATCCCTTTGATCAAAGTTAGTTGGCAAAAGAAGCACAAATCAGTTCTTTGTTCCTTTAGTTTTGAGTCTAGAGAAGTTTTGAATCATGTGATGTTAGCTGCGGTTGTTTCCTTGTATTATTTCATCTCTCCTTGCAAATGTCAAGCTCCAAAGCTAAGTTTATTTGCATGTTTTTGGATTTTTATTTTTCTCAATGTGATTGCAGGTATTGAACGTGAGATTACATCTCTTCAGTTAGAGGTAAAATGACATCTTCTGCCAACTTTATATTCTTTGAATTTTCATCACCTGAGATGCTGTTTACATTAGTAACTCTTTGACGGTTTTACTTACATGGCCATATTAGGAGAAGAGGCTTGTGGCAGAAATCAAGCAAACAGCTAAAACTGGAAATGAGGTAAAACTTGTCTAGTGAAACAAACGTTACTGTTTTTAGGTGCTTAGGCTTGTTAATTCTGTAGAGGATTGTATCCCTATTTCACTGTTCTTTACTAGTGTTTACTTGCTTGTGGGTTCAAGAATCTTCTCTTAGACATTAATAAGCTTCCTTTTGTTTTGATATAACTCTGTCTATAGGCGGCCACCAAGATCTTAGCTCGGCAACTTGTTCGATTGAGGCAACAGATCACCAACTTGCAAGGAAGCCGTGCTCAAATCCGGGGTGTAACCACTCATACACAGGTTAACTTTCTTCATTTCTTTCCCCATTCATCTTCACATGCTTCAATAATACCATTATGAACTTACTTTGCTAGTTTGGTTATAATAATGCATAGGCTTTGTATGCAAGCACCTCAATCTCTTCAGGCATGAAAGGTGCAACCACAGCCATGGTTGCAATGAACAAGGTAGTGATGATTACACTTTTTTTTTTTGCTTCATTTCCCACTGTGATGGTTCCTCTCACTTTTTGACATATCTTTTACTCTGTTGTTTTCACGTTTTCAGCAAATGGCACCGACCAAACAAGCTAAAGTGATCAAAGAATTCCAGAAGCAGTCTGCACAGCTGGATATGACTGTAGACACTATCTCTATTCATTTCATAAAAGAGCATCATACTCTGAACTTTTGGTGTAACTGCAAAGATTGTCTGTCTCATGTTTGTTCTGTGTGGTTTTACAGATAGAGATGATGTCAGAGGCAATCGATGAAACACTTGACAAAGACGAAGCTGAAGAAGAAACTGAAGATCTCACTAACCAGGTTAGTTACTGCAAGATTAATATATCCACACACCTCGTTAGTTTTCTCCAAGCTTCCTGTATCTAACTCATTCCTTTGTATTGCGTCGTTCTTATAGGTGCTGGATGAGATTGGTGTTGGTGTTGCATCTCAGGTTGGTTTTTCTTGATTAGTTATTGGCTGAGTTAATCAATGAAATCAATGTGATTTTTTTGCTTTTTTTATAAACAGCTATCTTCAGCTCCAAAGGGCCGGATTACTACAAAAACGGCTGCTGCTCCCACTACAGTCAATGACAAGAACGAGTATGTACATTGACCAAATCAGTCCTTACTTTGTATCTAGAAAGAGTTTTGGAATACATAATTCAATTCATTTCATGTTCAATTCTTCTTGCAGCTCGGAATCTACTGAAGTGGATGATCTAGAGAGGAGATTGGCTTCACTACGACGAATCTGAGAGACATGAACCTTCTTCATGCTTCAAAAGAAAGCAGCTTCCTGTTACTGAGAATTCTGTATAATATACAACAAACAAGTTTAAATCGAACACACTTTACTTTTGTCAATCATCAACTTTGCAAATAAATCCCATCCAGACCAGTTGTGCCAGTGACGGTAAGGTGTCTTTTTGGTCTTTTTTTAATCTTCACGGATCTAAATCAAAAGCCTCAGCTCAAACCAAAAGAGAAACCAAAGAATATATAAACAGGTCATCATTAAAGGATCACAGTTGAAGGATGATGATACATGCGATTACTGGTTTACTTAAGTTTAAAATTCATTTCACAATACGGACTGATCTTCTTCTTCCTACTGAAATACGAAATAATAAAAAAAATGCAAGAATTCTAAAGAATCAGGAAATCAAGAAATATATGACATTTTGACTTCAAGTTCTTACAGAAAATGGCACCAAAAAAAAAAGAGTTCCGCGAATCAACAGGAAACAAAAAGAAAGCAAAGTAGATTATAGATTTGCTCACACTACATGAAACTCTCTAGCCATCATCACTCAATGATAGACTGAATAACACCAGCACCAACAGTCTTCCCCCCTTCCCTAATAGCAAACCTCATCCCTTGCTCACAAGCCACAGGCACAATAAGCTCAACCACAATCTTCACCCTATCCCCAGGCATAACCATCTTCGACTCCTCATCTTTATCATTCATAATCTTCGTCACCTTCCCCGTAACATCCGTCGTCCTCATATAAAACTGAGGCCTATACCCCGCGAAAAACGGAGAATGCCTCCCACCTTCCTCCTTCTTCAACACATACACAATCGCCTCAAACTTAGTATGCGGAGTAATACTCCCAGGCTTAGCCAAAACCATCCCTCTCTGAATATCAGCCTTCTGAATTCCCCTAAGCAACAACCCTACATTATCCCCAGCCAACGCCTCATCAAGAATCTTCTGAAACATCTCAACACCAGTAACAGTATAGTTCCTAGTCTCCCTCAAACCAACTAAATCAACAGTCTCTCCAACTTTCACAGTCCCTCTCTCAACCCTCCCCGTAGCCACAGTCCCACGCCCCGTGATCGAAAACACATCCTCAACTGCCAACAAGAAAGGTAACTCCGTCTGTCTCTGAGGGATAGGGATATAACTATCAACAGCATCCATCAGCTCGTAAATCTTATCCACCCACTTGTTATCACCGCGCTTCACATTAGGATTCTCAGTAAGCGTCTCCACAGCCAACAACGCGGAGCCGGAGATAATCGGGATATCATCTCCGTTAAACTCGTAGGAAGACAGAAGCTCCCGGACCTCTAGCTCCACGAGCTCCAACAGCTCCGCGTCGTCGACTTGATCTTCTTTATTGAGGAATACAACCATATCCGGCACGCCGACTTGTTTAGCGAGAAGGATATGCTCTTTAGTCTGCGGCATAGGTCCGTCGGCGCCGGAGACGACGAGGATGGCTCCGTCCATCTGCGCGGCTCCGGTGATCATGTTCTTGACGTAATCGGCGTGTCCGGGGCAGTCCACGTGGGCGTAGTGGCGATTCTCGGTCTCGTACTCGACGGTTGCGGTGTTGATTGTGATTCCGCGGGCTCTTTCTTCCGGCGCGGCGTCGATCTCGTCGTACTTTTTGGCGACGGAGTTTCCCATGGAGGCGAGGGCCATGGTGAGGGCGGCGGTTAGGGTTGTTTTGCCGTGGTCCACGTGGCCGATTGTTCCGATGTTGACGTGTGGCTTTTTGCGCTCGAATTTGCCGCGCGCGGCGCGGATTGTGAAGGAGCGGCGAGTGGAGTGGGATGAGGAGGAAGAGGAGGAGGTCGGGGTGGAGAGGGAGTGTGAAGGGAGGAAGGAGGAGGAGAGGTTTAGGGTTTTGAGTTTAGTGGAGGTGGAAATGGCGGGAGAGAGGGAAGGTGGAGAAGGGGAGGAGTAGGAACATAGGAGTCTAGAGTAGGTAGGAGATGATATCGCCATGGGAGAAGCAGAGGAGAATCTAGGGTTTGAGATTTGGTGGAGATGGAGAAGATAGAGTGAGACTGTATTGTTATTATCTCTTCACAAGAAAAATAAAAATAAATGTAGGGCTCATATTTAATTTTATCTCTTCACAAACGCAAATCGTACCGTTTTGGGTTCTGCGTTTACAAATCGTGCCGGTTTTTCCAGTCATAAACGGTAAGACATCCAAAGGTCGGAAGGTAAACTAGTACACTGTTTTGTTTTCTCTAAAACCTGAAGAGATTCTTATGGACTTTAGGGACTAAACGGCAGGTAAGTGAAACTCGAGTTTGGTCTCTGTGGAGAATCTTGTCACCGTCTTTGCTTGAATCTCCATTAGAGTAAGCCGAAGCTTCAGCTTCATTAACGACCTGAACAGGAAAGACCACAGTATAATCAGTGTCTTGTTCACTAATGGGATGATCATGTTCTTATATGAAAAGGAGCTTTGTGTTGTGCACCTGTTTGTAGCATTGTGTTGGACTGTCGCTAATGCCGTGGAGGTAATCTGAAAACGAGACAAGATAATATGATTATAACGGACTGTTCCGGGTTAAGCTTACAGAGATGAGGCATTTACCTGAGTAAGTATCATCTTTGAAGATTAGTAGGCTTCGAGGCATCATCAAAACAGAGAACGAGTTTTGATTATCTCTCTCAGACAGACCACTTTTGCCACTTTGATCGCTGGAAATGTCATCATCGTCTGCTGATGATCTTAATCTCAAATGCGGACTAAAGTCCATAACGACAGGTGAGCCTAGAGACAAGATAGCTACAACAGGGAAATAAGCGGGTCCATCTTGGTGTGGCTGTAGAGAAGAAAACAACCATGGAAGTAACAAAACTTGGTCATGAACTTATAACAGAAAACTAAAACCGGATAACAAACATTAAAAACCATTCAAGTATGAAGATTTGGAAACACTGAGAAGACGGATGACATACCATTATCCCTTGGTCAGGATGGTACTCATTGATGAGGACATGATTTATAGCAGAAGGGAATAAACCCGAGCTTTCATGAATTTTCGTGGTGATCTTTGTCAGCCAAGAAGGCACTGAAACAAAGCGAAAGGTATGTATATAAACTCTTTTGAGTGCCTAGAATTTAAATAATCAAAAGGATGATTGGATGTTTTTACTTACATTCTTGTGGAACAAGACCCTTTTCATGGACCATACCACCTGCAGAATGAACAAAAGCTCAAGGCCTTTTTTTTGTTACTTCAAAACATTCACACAAACAAAATGTAATGAAAATTAGCAAGTGTATGAAAGTTTGCTCACAACACACCCCAGTTCTGTAATCTTCTATTCTTTAATGTCTTCCACTTGGAACCAGATCCTCCATATATCTTTAAACATGACAGCAAAAATGGGTACTTAATGTTAACATAAATGAAGATGTCTCAAATGCAAAAGATTAGGAGAGGAGATTACCTGATCGAGGAGCTGAGTTTGCTCTTGGTCAGTAATGAAACCAGGAATGTAGAAGACTGTAGGGGTAAGACCTACCCTGAAGCTTTCTAACTCCATGGCTATATATCAAGAATCAAACTTGGTTTTAGTAATTAGAAACAGTAAGAGAATCTTCAATCCAGAAAGAGACTTTAAAACCAAGCACAAGAGGAGTGTTCCAACTACAGATCCAAACTAACAAACTAGCAAAGTTAATATTACTCTGTCTGAACTATGATGGGAGCAAAATCAATTATATTTTCAAGGAACCAGAGTCTATTCCAACTACAATAGCAAAAGGGTGAATAAAACTAACCAGAAACTGCAATTGGAATCGATCAAACCCTGAAAGAGAAGAGACTACTTTCAATTGAGAGAAAGAATCTGATTAATTCATCCTAATTACTTTAGGAAAGCCATAGGCCCATAGGCCCATTAGTAACTCCCTAAGGAATCACAAATAATGTTGAAACGGAGAGCAAACGAATAGTACTTGTTATGATCTTTGAGTTTACAATGGTTTTCATATATGATCTTGTACCAAAGTGTAATACATATTTCAGCTAATTAAGCAAACACTAGTTAGAAATATGTAATCCAAATAAAATGTGAGTATGTCTTTGCTTAAGATGTTGCTGGCTAAGCAAAGAGATCATCTGATAGCTGAAAATAACAATCATAAATAGCTGGATAGTTTCAGCACTTTTTCTTGCAAGCCCTTGAAAACATATCCCTTATGTTCTTTGATCCTGTCTCTACCTTTGCTTGTTTTGTCACTTTTCCAGGTTTTCCTGGCTTCTTGTTTCCCTTCTCCTAATAAATGTTAGAACAAAAGACATTTTTTTTTAAGTCAACAAGAACAAGGAACACCAACGATATGAAAACTTATTGCCTACAGGTTTGTGAAATGAAACATACACACACCTGGGATGAATGTGAGTATTCCATCTTATTCTCATTTGCATTTGGAAAGGTCTCCGTATTGGTTTCTTTCGTTGTTGGGTCAACAAACTCGAGTCTGCAAGATAAGCATGACATAATCAACAACGTTGTAAGGACTTATGATTCTCTTATGCTAAGTGACTGAGGGATTTCCGACTCTATTTTTAAAAAGAAAAAAGGTACCCAAGATGCTCATAGAGAAGCTTCAACCAAGGCTCTGTCTTCAGGTACTCTCCCACAATTGAAACTGCATCCACCACTGTACGTATTGAAGGAGATACACGTCAAAAGCCATATAACATCACCTCTTGAAGGGTCAATGACACGAAAAGGCATATACCAACACTTTCTGAAATTCACACCGTTTCTGGAATCAAAAACACAAGTAAATGAAGTCTGTTCTACAACTTACATGTTTGTTTCTCTTCTTGGGCTGCATAGTTCTTGTCCAATGCTGGTAGAGTCTTCTTTAAACAGCGCACCTGCGTTCATTAAAATGCAGGCACGATAAGTATGCATAAAACAGAAAGACAAGAATGACAGAATGTGAAAACAAACAAGTTAGAGTGTGCAGCCTTAAACTCTAGCGTTTTAAGCACAATTTCAAAAAAGACATAGGGATTACACATGCCCCATTCTTGAAACATATGCGGTGCTCAAAACATAGTGATTCAGACGCATGTATCACTTTCAAATGGTGACGGTATCAAGAAACTGGATCGTTGAAAAGGCTGGGATGAATCATGTTCTGACGAGAGCATACCTTACAAGTTAACCAAGCTAAGACTTTCGAGTTATCCAGCCGATAGAACTTCATAGATCCAACCTCTGCAAGAAGAGACGAAACAGGAATAAGGAAAATGAACAACTAGAGATCACCAAGCAATCCAGGAGTGATAAAATGGATTTTGATTAAATGTATAGATGTCTACAAGCAATCCAAGAGTGATGAGAAGCATTTTGATTACACGCATGGATTAAAAGTGTCTACAAGAAATCTGAAAATTGCGCTTCAGTCAAGTGTGTGAAACCATGTTTTCCGAAACCACAGAACAACAATTTACCTTGAGTTTGACAAACGATCTCCATACACTTCTCTGCAAGTGACAACAGATGTTGATACTCAGGAAACCCTTCCACAAACAAAATCTCATCCAGTTGCCTGAACTTTCCAGGATCATCACCTTTCTACAGATCGACAATTAACATTTCCAAAGTCAGAGAGAAAATAATAGGGAATTGAGAAGAGCCATGGAGCACAGAGTGAGTGACCTTCATTCTTGCTTGGTCGAAAACAGGCAACAAGATGAAAACAGGATCAACCGGAGTAGCCATATATAAGCTTCCATCTGTAACAAGAAAAGAGTCATGAACATTCCTAGCCTCGCATTCTCTAGGAGGTAAGCATTCATCTACACTTAATAATCAACAGTGGAATTTACCTTGAGAAATGTAATCTCCCAGGAACCAAGAACCATATGACTGCTTAAACCATTGAATTTCTTGAAGCATCTCATTATTAAAAAGGTAGCAAGTTCCATTTTCTACCCATATAAACAAAGATATCAAAAACCACATAACGTGTCACTAACTGAAGCTTTTTTGCAATATAGCAATCTTGTAAAAAATCTACATCACATTACCTGATTTTGGATGACGAAGTGTTAATAGTTCTCCAGGTTTGTTTCCTCCACATCCT
>CAKOAT010152932.1:503201-650675 GCA_932364175.1 Eruca vesicaria subsp. sativa
AAAAAAAAAAAAAAAAAAAAAAAAAAACTTAGCAAAAGCAGAGGAAGGCCAGAGGAAAGTGATTCTTTGTCATGAAACAAGCAGGTTTTGGTTGTTTTATAACAGAGGGGAGCAAGAAAGAAACAGAGTAACCTTTAACAAGTATCTGAGTTCTTGAAACTTTTTTATTTTATTCTGGAGTTGAAAGTGTAGTGAAATTAAGAAGTGAACGAACAAGAGAGGGAAGATATTAGACTCACCTAATTTTATAAAACGAGAATTGAAGGTAGAGGTTTTTATCCAATTTGTGAATTGAATGAAAGATGGTGAAGTCCCTTTTTATAAGCAGTGTTCCATTTTTTGAAGAGAAGGTATGTTTCATATTTTAATTAGCAACTAATAAATTCTTAACCTAAAGCATTTCTCTCTCCCTCTCAACCTTTTTCATTATTTATTTGTTTTTTTTTCTTTAGTCTTAGAGAAATGAAAAGGACTAATTCTCTTACACAGTGTTAACATTTGGAGGTATCTTGATTAGGACTTTTTCCTTTTTCCTTTTTCCTAGCTAAATTGTTTGCAATGTTCAGTTTTCATATCTAATAGCTTTTATCTTTTTGTGGAGTATTGTTGGAATACAAGTTTTAAAATATAGTGGTAAACATAGTTTTGTTTTGTTTTGTCCTGGAGTTGTTGTTGATCCCCTCCCAAATTTTCATATCTCAAGCGAGTTATGGGTAGTTGTGTACGTTTAACTGAAATTCACAATATTTGACCCTAAAATAACTGAAACTCCGATTCTTAATATATATATATATATATATATATATATGTATGTGTGTGTGTGTGTTTTTAGCATTAAAAAATCTAGACAGATTTATTTATTTTTAAGAGTTGTGACTTACCAAGTTACCATGGCCATGGGCAGTGGGCCACTGCATATTTTTTACCTATGACTGCATACCTTGTTATGTAGGGCAATCTTATACTTTTTTGGCAATTTTATACTTGTTTATCTCGTTATTACTTTGTAAAACACACATAAAATCGCCAGTAGATAGATTTTTATCATATAAAATTATTCTTATTTTATTGGAAAATTCCATAAAAATATTCCAACTAAACTTTTCATTATTCAATTTAGTATCCTAACGAATTATTTTGATCATTTTGATCATTTTAATATTTTAAAATATAAAATGATGCATATTTTAATATCAAAATTTTGTTTATTTTAATTAATAAATTTGAAATAATATTTAAAAAATCTCTAAAATTTACAAAAATCTCAGAAAATTCTACTTTTGTTTTTTTGTTTTGTAAATAAAGTAATTAATCTGGGTATAATTTTGTAATAATTTCTTTAGTTTTAAATATTGAACTTAGTTAATTTTCTAAAACATAAAACTTATTTATATTTTCCTTCAAAATAAAATTTCTGAAATTTTAATATTACCTTCTTTCCTAAATATTAAAATAAAATTATTATTTACAAAAAAACGTAAATTTTGGAGATTCTTTCATTTTCATTAAATAAATAAACTTTGGGTATTAAAAGGACACAAATTTAAAAGTTTTTTTTATTAAAATAAACAAGATAATTAGTTGATGGATTAAACCGGCTAGAGAAAAAAATGGGGTATTAAAAAAGTTTAATGAAATTTAATTGGTGTATTTTTATAGAATTTTGTTTATTTTATTATGAATTATTAAAATAAAATAATAATAATCTAACCCACTTTATAAAAATTTATGACGTAAAAATTTACTAGGTGATTTTTCTGCACATGCGGATATAATTTTCTTACAAATACTTATTAAGTTATGTTTTGTTAATTAAAAATCACCATAATAAATATTATTTATGTTTTCAGTTATATAAAACTAAAAATTTTACTTGATTAATAATTAGTTATGTATTGTATTTTTTAATTTCAATTTTTTAAAAAAGTTCAGATAACAATACAATATATATAGGAATTAATTTTTAATTTAAAAATATTGTTTTAGATGTTGAATGATTTTTATTTTACATTTTGGATAATTCTTATTGTTATAGATTTTAATCATTTATCCAAGCAAATAAATGAAAATTCATTTTTATTTTATGGCTAATTCATATATTTTATTTATTAAGGATAAATAGATACTAACCATTATAACTTTTAACGTGAGAGCGTTGTTGCGAAAAATCACTTTGCAAATAATAGTGTAGATTAATTTATAAAATTGCATTATTTCGAGTCAATCCCTAGACATATATCTTTGTACATTCATCAATGATTTTTGTCAATATTTGTACTAGCCATATGCACTTAAAGTATAGTTAGATGTACATTATAATGATTTTGAAAATAATCTGTTTGTTGTAAAAAAGAGGAATAAGATTTTGATTTTAGTGCCGGATCCTACGGATACGGAACTTATATAGAGCCCTGCGCACCGCAATTTCAGCAACGGTATTAACTAATGCATCGCGCTCCCTATTAATATATTCTATTAGGTCATGAACCATCATCGCCTAGTAATTAAGTAACGATATTTCAATTTGTGTCAAACTGATGAAATCAACACTAAGGGAGAATTTTATCAATGAAAACGGGTATGTATTACTATTTAAACATACCATGCAAACTGCTTTAGTATTTGAACAGATATTCACTTTCGATTCTAAGTAGTGCTAGGAAATCCAGAGTATATTACAAAAATTGACCAGTTTTCTTAGATGCGAAATTAGGTTGGATTAGGTAAGTTTGTAACCTTCAGATTTTACTATTATATCAAGGGAAATATTTGAAATTTGTGACCAAAATTGTTCTTATAATAAAGCCGTTTGAAAACCATCGCTTCTTAGTAGTCCAAAAACCAATTGTAACTCTAAGTTGTAAAAGTGATTCACTTTGCAAAGTAGTATTTATAAATGGAACTGGTTTTTGTGTTTAAAAAAAATGGAACTAGTTCTCAATATTTTAATTGGCAATGCGTCGGTTTATGAGTAGGAATGGGCATAAATTCTATAATACGAAATCTGAACCTAAAAACTTGATACGTAGATGATCCTAACTGTAAAAATACTTTAATAAGTTTTGTAAAGTGTTACAAAACATATTTGAAATTAAAGTGTTATTAATCAGATATGGACAGAAAATTCGAAAACCTAAACTTAAAATCCAAAAAAAAATATTTGAAAAAACTGATTTGAATGTCTAAATTAGTATGCAATATAAATATTTGAAACATAAATATGTATTTCAAATATTCAATTCAATATTTTAATATATTTTAAAATAACTATATAAATTTAAATAAGTACTTTACCCAATTCTTTTGAAATAAATATAATAAATATTTTTTTTATGGTTTGCTTTTAAATTTTAAATTTTATTTTAGGTATATCCGAACGAACAGATATAATCTGAATAATATATGATTACTTTATGAATTTTAAATGTGATATACATTAGAACCAAAATCGATCCGACATGTACTTACAAATTTACTAGAATGAATTTATGATGTTGTACAAACTAAAACCAGAAATCTAAATATCCGACCCGAATATCAAAGTGTATCCAAACGCCAATACCTACTAACGAGTATGTAAGGATGTATGTTTTAGTTGCCAAAAGTTTGTTTACCGTCGATGATAATAAATAAGTATTTGATGTAATGAATTTCTCCAGATAATTATGGTAATAGCTTTTTAAATAAACAAATATTAACAGTTTCATTATTGCATTTGTTTTGAAATAGCATGCACAAGGCCTCTTGCAGTAGCTTCTAAGTTTATTTATCATGAAATCCATCAGTCGTTGTTACTATGCAACTTGAAATCATTTGATAGTGTGTAAGTTCTTTATATTTTTATTAATTACTGAATGGATACTTCACTAGAAGATTTTTTTTTTTGGATAAAAACTTTACTAGAAGATTTGGCAATGGAATACTTTCCTATAAACATTATAGATGTGTTAAAGGAGATTTGTAGTGGAAAGTCAATGACGGACTCTCTTTTTCAGTGACGGATAGTCGGATACTATTCTCAAAATTCACTGAATTATATCGAAATCATCCAAAATTATAGAAACATAATTTATTACAATTAGTTATGTGAATGACCAAAAATAAGATTCAAAAAGTGCATGACCAACATTTTTGGAAACCTTAAGAAATTTGAAAAAAAAAGAAAAGTTGTAGCATAGATTTTTGAGTTTTTAAATTTTAAAGTTCTAAGATACATAAAAACAAAACAAAAATAAACCAGAGACACAACTGGCTTATCAAAACTGGAAAATATTTGAAATCATAAACCGATTTGTCGAATACTAAATCATGTTATTTATGTTTTATATAATATAAATCAAATTAAAACTTATAAAGTAATTCAATTCCACACAATATCAAATTAATTGCATAGCAATAAATCAATGGTATCATAGACATTTCATTGTTGGCAATCATAATTTTAGTAAAATAATTTGTTTAACACAAAATTTCACAATTTAAAAATAATTGATATTTAACAAAACACTTATAATATATTTATTATTTATTAATAAAAGTTCTATAAACAAGGATAGAATTCTTAAAATATTGTTATTACTAATAAAATTCTTAATATTAAAAACTCAAGAAAATATGGTTTCTAAGCCTATATGTCCTAAACGGTTGTTTGAATGGCTTACATGCCCTTGTCAGAGGAGTTGATCACTCACAAAATATTATTGGTTTTATTTTAATAATTTTCAATTCTTAAAAAAAAAAACAAGTTAACTATTCATTTTATATGGTAAAACATTGCGAAATCTGAAATTGTATGAGAATGAAGTAGTAATTTGTGTTATTTCATTAGGAAGGCAATAGCCTCTTATTTATACAGCAAGTAGATCCAAAGTAGATAAGGACTAGGAACTAAATACATCATTATCTAAGTTTATGTAGTAGTTATCTCCTTATCTCCAATACTCCCCCTCAAGTTGGAAGTGTAAGGTTACGAACAGCCAACTTGGAGAGAATACTCTCAAACTGAGGACGCGGAAGAGGCTTAGTAAGTATGTCAGCTAGCTGATTCTTCGACGTAACATGTTCTGTAGTAATGAGCTTGTCCTTAAGAGCATCGCGAACATGATGACAATCCCTTTCCACATGCTTGGTACGTTCATGAAACACAGGATTCGCGGCAATGTGTAGAGCGGACTTACTGTCACAGTAAAGTTTCATTGGAACCGATGGTGGAATACCAAAAGAGACAAAGAGGTTCTTCAACCACTTCAGCTCTTTAACAGCGACGGACATGGCGCGGTATTCGGATTCGGCTGAGGAGAGAGAAACGGTATCTTGTTTCTTAGTTTGCCACGTCACTGGAGACTCACCAAGGAACGTAACATAAGCACTAAGGGACCTTCTACTAATTGGACATGCGCCCCAATCAGCATCACAGTATATACTAATATCAAGAGAATCATCCGCCTTTAAAAAGATACCTTGACCAGCACTGCCTTTGAGATAACGGACCACTCTCAACGCAGCTTCCCAATGAGGTAGTAGTGGTTTTTGCATGAACTGAGCAAGGATGTGAATAGAGTAGCCAAGGTCAGGACGAGTATTGGTAAGGTATATTAACCGACCAATCAGACGACGGTACTGAGAAGCATTCGCCAAAGGACCTTCAGCGCGTGCAAGTTGATGGTTAAGTTCCATAGGAACTGGCGAAGGTTTAGCTCCAAGTAGACCCGTTTCCGAAATAATATCCAGGGCATATTTCCGTTGTGACAGATAGAATCCAGAAGCATTGCGAGCCACCTCAAAGCCGAGAAAGTATTTCAATTTTCCAAGATCCTTCATGCGGAAACATTTCTGAAGGTAGTTCTTAAAGTCTTGAAGGGCGGCAGCATCATTACTTGCGATAATAAAATCATCGACGTAGACCAAAATATGGAGACATATAGAACCACGGACCTTAGAGAAGAGCGATTGATCCGCATATTCATGAGAGAAACCAAACTCTTCTAAAGCAGATGTGAGTTTGGAATACCAGCAGCGTGGCGCTTGACGAAGACCATAGAGAGACTTCTTTAATCGGCAAACCATATTGGGATCGGAGGCCTTGAACCCCTGCGGGAGTTTCATATAAATTTCTTCATTAAGTTGTCCATGGAGGAAAGCATTGCTAACGTCCATTTGGTGTACAAGCCAATTCTTAGTTGCTGCAATCTTAAGAATAATCCGTACGGTTGACATCTTGGCAACCGGAGCGAATGTATCTGTGAAATCCTCTCCTTCGACTTGATTATTACCACAGACGACCAAACGAGCTTTTGGGCGTTCAATAGTTCCATTGGCGTTGTATTTGTATGAGTAAAGCCATTGATTGCGAAGCGCCTTCTTGCCAGGCGGAAGGGGTGTAATATCCCATGTATCAGTTATTTCAAACGCATCAACCTCCTTCTGCATTGCCTCGTGCCATATCTTATGTTTAATAGCTTCTTTAAAGCTCTTTGGAACATCATCGTTGATGAGACCCGCCATAAAAGCCTTATGTGACGCTGAAAATAAATGGTCAGACACATAGCTAGATATAGGGTAAGGTGTGTTACCTATGACCGTAGACGGAGACCCATGATCAGACGTTGAGTGAGTGTGAGTGGGTGAGGGGTGTACAGTTGCAGAATGAGTGACGTATTCTTTCAAGAGAACCGAAGGTGTCTTATGACGCTGACCTCTACCGAGTATCTCAGGGATTCCTGGGGAACTGGAGTGCTGTTCATCGGACACAGCTGTGGGTACCGAAGGAGGAGAAGGTGGCGCGCCATCAGAAGAAGTGTTCAGATCAGAAGCTACAGTAGTAAGTGGAACAGAGGATGCAGACGGTGCGATACAGGGCAGAGAAGAAGATGTAGTCGCAGGTCCAGTAGTTGGAGAAGAAGAAGAGTTAGGCGACAAAGAGCTCCCCCTTGATTCAGCAATAGGTAAGAGCCAGTCATCGATAGTCGGATCCAAGGCGTTTAATGGTGGTGGAACATAGTCTTCTGTATTCACGCCAGGGAATTTAGTTTCAGAGAAAGCAACATCTCTGCTGTCAAAAAACTCATTAGTATGTAGATCATATAACCGCCAAGCTTTCTTGCCATACGGATAACCAACAAAGATGCACTTCCTACTTCGATCTCCAAACTTATCCTTATCCCTTAATTTGCGATGAGTGTAACACAAGCAACCAAAAGTTCGAAGTTTATCATAATCTGGTTTCTTACCAAACAGAAGCTCATAAGGTGTCTTTCCCTGAAGAACTTGAGATGGCGTACGATTGATAAGATGAGCTGCAGTAAGAATACTCTCTCCCCAAAAAGATACTGGCAGACGAGCCTGAAATAGACATGCTCGTGCAACATTCAGAATATGCCTGTGTTTACGCTCAACTCTGCCATTCTGTTGAGGTGTATCAACGCAGGAAGTTTGATGTTCTATCCCGTGTTGCCTGAAGAATTTCGTAAGAACCAAAAATTCTGAACCATTATCAGTACGAATTGTCTTTATTTGTTTGCCAAACTGCCTCTCCGCGAGAGCAATGAACTCACGAAGTAGGTTCGCTACTTCTGACTTTTCGAGCATTAGGTACGTCCAAACCGCTCTTGAATAGTCATCAACGATAGTAAGAAAGTATCTAGCACCAGAAGAAGAAGGAGTACGATAAGGACCCCATACATCACAATGTATTAATGAGAAAGGCTCAAATGCTTTATTAAAACTCTCAGAAAAAGGTTGTCGTGTTTGCTTAGCACGGAAACAAATCTCACAAGACTTAGCTTGCTCAGAATCAAAAACCAGACTATCTAAAATAGGTAAAGCTGATAAAATCCGATAAGAAGGATGTCCAAGCCGTCGATGCCATAGTTCTGATGTTGAAGAGTTCTTAACCTCAGTACGATGTACTCGTGCAGCTGTAACACCCGTAAAGTAGTACACCCCCTCACGCTCTTCACCCGTTCCAATCAGGGTCTTCGTAAAACGGTCCTGCAAAACACACAACGTATCAGTGAAGATAGCAATACACCCTGTCTGTTTGAGTAGGCGTGACACTGAAATCAGTGTACAATTAAAGTCAGGTACATAGAGAACATCAGATAGAAAGTAGTCTTTGCTTAAGACAAGTGTGCCCTTTTTCTCTGCTCGTGAGAGTCTGCCATTCGGGAATTTAACCGATGAGGGCATAATATCAGTAATGTCACGAAGAAGAGATAAATCTCCCGTCATGTGATGTGATGCGCCCGTATCGATAATAACATCAGCAATATTTGTTTTACCAGAGAGTTTTTCGGTTGAAATTGTTGAGTTGGTGTTCTGGAGTTGCTGAAGCAGCTGAGTAATTTGAGCGATAGGATCAGCAGTCGTTGCTGTCGTGATGTTGTTGGAGAGAGCTCGATTTGAGTTAGAGCGACCACGACCACGACTTCCAGTACGTCCTCCTCTTCCACGTTGAGACTGACCTCGTGCATTAGTATTCTTTTGCTCAAGCCACCAATCCGGGTATCCATGAAGAAGAAAGCACTCAGTATTGTCATGACCAGTACGAGAACAGTGAGTACAGGAACGGTTGGGATCACGCGGTTTGAATGAGATAGATGAGAGTTGCTGAGAATCGAGCTTAGAGACTTCGGTTCGGACATTAAACCCGATAGCATCAGATTTTAGTTCTTTAGACCGTACAGTATTGTAGTGTTGTTCTTCTCGTATGACTCTGGAGTAAACATTGTTAATATCTGGTAATGGATCTTCATCAATAATCTGAGACCGTATGTTTCTGAATCGGGATTCATCCAGACCAAATAAAAACTTGTGAACACGAATCTCTTCACGTTCTTTCTCAATATCTGCTGAAGCCTCACACGAACACGCTCGAGTAGGCTTGATACTGTCCAGTTGCTCCCATAATTTGGTAAGACGACCATAATACTCAATCACGGTCTGTCCTTGCTGCTGACACGTATTGATTTCATCGCGTAGTTGATGAATTCGAACCCCATTACTGACTGAGAAACGGCGTTGCAGGTTTTCCCAAAGTTTATGTGCCTCTGGTACAAACGAGACGGTTGATCGTATTTTAGGGTCGATTGACGTCCGAATCCAGCCAACCAGCATAGAGTTAATAGCTAGCCATCGAGAGAGATCTGGATCTGCAGGTGGTTTTGGAACTGTTCCGGTCAAGAATCCAAGCTTTTGTTTTGCTTGTATCGAGTTAGAAATCTCTGTTGCCCATTCTGAGTAGTTTTCACCATTGAGAACAACAGAAGTGATTAGTGCCCCTGGATTGTCAGAGGGATGTAGGTAGTATAATCCAGAAGTAGTAGTAGATAGAGGCGTCAAAGACGTAGTAGCTTCTGAAGTTTCTGACATATTCCTTGAAGAGAAAGGAACACGTTAAAAAATAGGGTTTTCAGATTGTTTGCTCTGATACCATGAAATTGTATGAGAATGAAGTAGTAATTTGTGTTATTTCATTAGGAAGGCAATAGCCTCTTATTTATACAGCAAGTAGATCCAAAGTAGATAAGGACTAGGAACTAAATACATCATTATCTAAGTTTATGTAGTAGTTATCTCCTTATCTCCAATAAAATCTTTTTTTCTTTATACAGTTTCAAGCCCTAACCCTATACATAAAACATTGTGACTATTCGATGTAGTTATTACCTTTTTGTTTTTGAGAACGTGCCGATGTGGTCTAGGCCTTAACCTAAAATCATGATTAAATTA
The DNA here is from genome assembly GCA_932364175.1 of Eruca vesicaria subsp. sativa. Lineage (NCBI taxonomy): Eukaryota > Viridiplantae > Streptophyta > Magnoliopsida > Brassicales > Brassicaceae > Eruca > Eruca vesicaria. The sequence goes on from CAKOAT010152932.1 coordinate 512,931, forward strand.
TTCAAGGAACCCTATACTGTTAGTAGCGAATCTCTGGTAGGTTTTCAGTCTACCTTGGATCCTCGGGATACTACTTTTTACGGACGATGTGACAAAATATATCACATGCACAATAAATCTTTTTGTTTGAATTGTTTCATGTTATACCCTCGTCCTGAAATAACTGACCGAAGGAGGAGGAAATGACAAATAACCTGAAAACTAGGAGTGATGTATAGAGTTATGGCTTACAGTGGGCAAAGGGATGGAAATTTTTTGGTTTGAAACTAATAACAGTGACTTAGAGCATCCACATTGGTGAATCTCTCCAAATAACATTATTTTAATTTTTTTTTTCTTGGGAAAGGGGTGAACCCCCCTTATGAGACTCTAATGGAGATGTCCTTAGTTTCAGTGCTAAATCATATGAACGAGAGCACAAAATTGGAGAATATTTTATGCGACTTACATAAGGCATTGGATGTTGAAAACTGAAATTACCAGTTTGTTCTATTGGCCATATCAACAAAGAGAAGGATCAAGCAGAGATATTTTTGTCCAATAAAGCTTATGAATTAATTAGTTTCATTATTTGCTTTCAATGTAATCTTACCTAAGTGACTAATTAATTTCTTGTACCAGTATTTTGTTGTAGAATAAAGTCAGATGTTCTAAAACACAACAACAATAACTTATTGGTGGGAACTAATTTTTTAATAGTTTATAGAATTCTTAGATTATAGTGTTATTGTTTATAGATTCTCACGTTCTTACAAAAGTCTAGTGTTATTGGTATTATAATTTTATATTTTTATACAAAATATTATTCAAAAATTTAAATTTTAACGATTCTATAAATCTTTTAAATTTATTTTTATTGGAAGTTTATTCATAAGCCTTTAATTCATTAAAAAAAAATCTGAAGAATGCTACGTATATTCCTTAAATTTTTAAAATCATGATAATAATTTATTTACATAGTTTTTTTGCAATATACAAAACTCTCAACAATTCTTTCCAAATTTAATAAACTTTATATAAATCTAACTCTCACTAACAAGCCTAGATTGTTAGAATATATAACCGTTATTTAGATATCGCTTATCACTACTGTTTTTATGCTAAACTAGATTCTGACCCGCCCTTCAAAGGGCGGGATTATTTTTCAAATAAACTAAAATTTATGTGATATAAATTTTTATGTTTAATTGTATATTTACATTTAAATGTTACATATGAAGCGATATATTCAGTGTTTTGAAACCCAATCCAGATCCGTGATTTAGCAAGTAAAATCGATGGCATTATATGTAATCCATTTTTTAATAAAATCTTTCTTTAAATTATTTTATAAGATCCGCCAAAAAATCCAAATCATGTAACTCGGCTACCAGTTAAACCGGTGGATGATCCATTATGTAATATAATTTGACTTAAATTGTCATATATAAAGTATTTATAATTCTTGAATGTTTAGATTAATGGTTGATATGTTATGAATATGATACTCCAATTGTACAAAAATTAGCAATACAAATTTTTGATTAAACTAATTTATCATTTTGTTGTGCGTAATGGATCTATATTTGAGATGTAACATACTAAAATAGCAATAGATTTGAGCATGGATGATTCGTATACGGTTATTACATTTTAGTGATTTAAGTTTGTAATAAATATGATAGTTTATTTATTATTTAGTTTACTTTTATTGTTCACATGTTATTAGATTTTTTCAATGTTTTTTTAGTTATTTAAAATTTAATTTGATAATTCATAATAAATATTTAAATATTAATTTGAGAATTCATAATAAATCTTTAAATATTTATTTTAATTTTTTATATATTTTTATCATTTATCTAATAATAACTTTTATTATTAGATTTTATCTGCACTTTTAGGCACATGATTAATTTTTATTAAAAATTTATTTACTGGAAATTAGAAATCTTATACATATGTATTTTTATAATAACATTTGTTTGTAAAGTATATAGAATTAAATTTCCATAAATATTTTTTTTAAATAAGATAATTCATTTGTATAACCAGCCTCATATCGATTGGTTTGATAAAAATGTTAATTCTCAGTTTATTTGGTTTATGACAATTTTTATGTATACAATAATATTTATCTTATGAAAAATTAAGGACAAATGCTATTCAAATTATAAAATATCCAAACATATTACCTGTTAATCATAAAGTAATATCATAAAAAGTATATATTCTATGTTTTTGGGTGAAAACAATTAAATCGTATATACCATTGTTTTCTTTAGAAGGCCGTATGTACTATTGTTATTTTCTAATGAAAAGTATGTCCATTTAAATTTATACACCTTGGTTAGTATAGGTGCAACATATCTATAAAAATATCTAATTGTTGGTTACCAAATTCATAAAGACCAATATATTAGTCAATGAGTTCACGAAAAATGTATGTTGAATATTAAAGTCAGTCAAAATATTTCATTTAAATCTAATACTGTTACCAAAAGATTTGCAGGAATCTTAAATGAATTTTGAACCTTAAATTTCTCTAATAATGGTTCCTCAAAAATATTATAAGTAGCATGTTTTATATCTAATCACAACATTGTTTAATAGGCCCAAATTTAAAACATGCCATGGTAAAATTCAAATAGAACCCTGTTTTAATAGATTAGATAATTCACACAACGAACCAGACCTTTATGCATCAAATAGTATCGAATAATAACCAGCGGCAGTTATGGTATTTTGGAAATCTAAAATGATCATGTAGGTCCACATGCATCTGATCTTGTTGTGCTTAGCAAGGAAATTTGATTACAAAAGTAAATACCTACCAATTTTTATTTTGAAATTAAATAACTGATTGCCACTACTTTTTTGTTTACTAAATAATTAGTTCAAAAGTAAGAAAAAAAAATCTCTCATTTAATGTGTGATTTCAGCCTACTATATAAAATTCATGTTTCTAGCTATAACATATAGCCAGCCGGCTTAGATTTGTGTTCATGCATCTCACGATTCTCACCATATATATTCTCCTATGGTTTAATATCAACAATGTTAAAAAAGGTAAAACATATTGCTATAAGAACTATGACTACATCTTGTAATAATACATCAGATCATCTATTTCATATATCAAAAAAACAATGCAATCTAAAAAAAATCATGAATTTATTCCGCTCATTCTACTTATTTTATTTTTTCTACTAATAGATCGTGTTCTGCTTGTTCTTTTTAAGAAAATGTTTTATAAAAAGAACATTTATTTTATGTTAAATGTTTTTATAGATGATATGACCACGACCAGCTATGAAAATATAGAGGTTTGACATGGATGATAAATTACTCAATAAATAATATAATTAAGAAGGGTTATAAGAAGATGTGTTGTAAAGTCTAAATATAATCAAATCAAGATAACATAGATAAGTAAAGAAAGTGGTTGCCAAAGAAGTTTGCATCTAACAAAGTTTAACATGAAAAACAAATATTTTGAAAAGTTTTTACTACTTTTATTTTGAGAGAAAATAAATAACAAGACTGGATAAAATAAATAAACTTTCTCCTAAGAATGAGTACAGCTTTTCCTTACTCAGTTACAAGCTTTAAAATTCAACCGCAGTTATTAGTCACAGCGTCTCCACCGAACAGGGCGATTGTTTGTTTTAATTTGGTTATCACTTGTAATGGCAATTTGCTTAATTTGTATAGATATTAGTAGACTACACTTTCAACGGCTATAAGGAACAAGACCTACCTTGCAGGGTTGCAATTCGGGTACAGGAGTTATCTCGCTTAAACTCATTTCACTTTTATTTGCAAGTGTTTAAAGTTGGTTTGGTGTAAATAAGGGTCTCTGAGTCACGCACAATTAAAGAATATTGTCTTCTTTTTTTCTTGGTAAAATGTTAATATTTATACCATTTTAGATTTTTTTGACAATGTTGCAAGCAACTTATTAAATAGGAAGAAACGAAAACAACACAACTCGAATATTGTGTTCTTTAGAGTACTGATATCAATTTATCAGGGAAAAAAAACACAACATCACCAACTTATAAGTATATTTGTTGTTTACCTATATATCACATTCTTGGCAGACAACAAGACTGGTTATATAAGGTTAAATGTACTGTTGGCTCTTGAATTAAAGCTGATTCTTTTGATAGGAACATTTTAAAATAAAGATGCACCAACTAAGATTATCAAAGTGGACCGACATACAAAGTGGTAAAGAAAACAGTGGTGTTAAAGAACAGCAAAACTTATGAACATAGTTAGAAACGGTAAGAGATATGTATAGTCCTACAGTTTTACTTAATTCTTTTCTATGATCAAAAGCGATACACTTGTTGCTGCTGTAATAATATAATACGTAAATTTTGTAAATAGTGAGGTTTATATACAGTGTATACGTAAACAAATACAAAGCTAGTCCCTAGGCAGTAGATATATAATGTAACAGTAATATTAACTAAAATCAGATATTGAATGAGATTCACCCAACTTGGACAAGAACATGAGATTTTCGTCCCCACAGCGAAATCCATAAGACCCTACGTCCCTACCGGTGGCCAGGGCTAACTTTTTCACAGCATATGGTGGTAAAAGAAATCTAATATAGTGAAAATGCTTCAAACTAACGAATCTGCTAGATATTTTCTTATTATAATTAGTGCATAAAAGTCCAAATGTATATTTTATTTATATCAGCATAGTAGTGAAAGATACATCGTTATAATCTTTGACTTTAGTATCAGTAAATTTGTTCAGATAAGGCGCTATTTTGTTTTTTTTATAAAAACGTATAAGGTCCATATATATTAAACAAACATTAAATTCCTAACAAGCAAAGTAATTAGGCAATGCCTTTAACCAAAACAAAGAAACATTGTCTTTAAGTGGTGGTTGATACGAACAGTAAATAGTATGTTGATAAGAAATGAGGAGTTTTCGTTCACCAGTTTGTTCAGTTTTACTATATATACTTTAAGCATTATATAATTTACAAACGATTTGTCCAGTGTCAATATATAATTAAAACATATCAGAAGTGAACGGGGCCACGGGAGTGTTTCTTGTCCTTTATGTAACTTGGACCATATTGGTAATGGCAAAAACTGAGACTATAATTTTTGGAAATAGTGAAATACACATAATATATTTTGATAGTAAATTTTCGATCACTATATAATAGTCAAAATACACATAATATTTTGTCTAAAAAATCCAAGTTAAAATAAAACAACGGAAAAGAGCAGTCGGTACAATTTTGTTATTTCGAAATCACTATTAAATAGTATGTCGATCACTATATAATAATCTTTGAATACTATAAACTTTTAACTAATGAAATATGAACACGATACTCCTTTTTCTTACAGGAAGCAAAGAATAATTCCCCGAAATTTCCGACCAGAGAAAAACAATAAGATAAGGGGAAAAAAACTGGATAATGATAATTTTAAGAACTACGTACCGAAAGGGAGTAAGAGAAAGAAAGTAGTAAAGCCCTTTAAAAAAGAGTAGTAGAAAATAAAAGGAAACTGATATCCATATTCGTTCTCACCTTTTTTAAATAACATTTGATATATCACTAGTCTTCAGTTCTTCCTTTGAAAAAAAAAGATAAGTGAAATAAATTATTTAGAAAAAAATATACGTGAAATAAATTATTTAACAAAAAAAAGTGAGTTAAATAAAGAAGTCAGGGTCAAAGATTAAGAAAGAGGAACCTTCGTCATGCATCGAGAGGAAACGTCAACAACGACCAACTAACTTACCTTCCCTCACCTCTTTATCGTTCCTTTGCTGGTCGGTCTATTTTTTGTCCTTCTATTTATGTCACTCTCTACTCTCTTCTCAGTCTTTATTGCTACAATCTCTGGTAAATCTACGTGAAATAAATGCTTATATTATTTTTTATCGTCTGAATGCTTATATTTTACTAAGTAGAGAAAAAACAAATAGACTCCCTCGTTAAATAAGATTTTTTTTTGGTAAGATAAATAAGATATTTTTGTTTTTAATAAGTTATTTAAAATACAATTGCTTTTTCATTACTATTTTTATTTTATAATATCTTTAGATATTGGGAAGTAAAAAAAATCTTTAGATATTAAATGATCGAATTTTAGAATTAAGACAATACACAAAAACACTAAACACTAGTATAATATTTTTATGTTTTCCAGAAATTATTATCTCAACTAGAAAAAAATTCTTGATCATTTTGTCAAAGTTCTTCAGTTCAAATAACTCGTGGAACGAAACTAATATTATATTATGTGATTTCGGGTTTGTGAAATTAGGGATTTTGGTCCGAACCTAGTATTCAAAAATAATATGCTTTTTAGCAAAAGGAATATTATTGCATTAATAGAACACTGGAAGCTAATAAATAAGATAAGGAGAGATTGCAAATAATATGTATTCAAAAGACGTTGTCAAGTAACGGAATTCAATTAGTTTTGTCTGTATTTGGGGGAGGGGCTGTTTAGGTCATAAATCAAGTTTATGGGGTCAGGAAAACGATTTGTTTTATCGACAAATTTGCATCATAGACATGTTAAATGGCAAAATAATCATGTTTTCTTCTTGCCTCAAAATAAATCTGGAATTTAAAATATGCTGTTTTTTGTGTGTCGTATGACTCATATCCACATGGGTCTTGAGAGCTACATTTCGAAGCTAGTTACGTACACGTGTAAATGCAGTTGTGGATAAATATACACATCTATATTGTTTCAAAATATAACAAAACTGCAAGCTAGTTTTCTCTCTCTCTCAAGTTTCTTAATTCAGTTAAACAATAGTATCCAGCAAATCTAACAAATATCAGCCATACTTTACCTTTTAGAAACATTATAACGAAAAAAACACAGGAATAATAAATCATTTCTGACTTGCTTTGCGGACATACCGACAAGCAAGTTCACTGGAGAGCTTCCGTGAACAGTTCTTTCACACAAACGTTCTAAAACAATAAACTGACCCTTAGATGATTTATCTGAAAGCTATCAGGACATAACACAGATGGAGAATACATAAGCTTTTATACACATTGTTTCGAAGACGAGGCAACTCTTTACAACATGGGGTTATTCAAAAGAAGTAACATCTAGTAACTTTTTTACCAAAAACAAAAATCTAATAACTTTTTTACCAAACACAAAAATCTAATAACTTGTAAACAATCACATGCGTTCAGGGAATAAGGTCAATGGTGATGACAGAACACATGTGTTGCTTATTTCGATACACTTTTGTTTGTTGGGTCTCTTACCTTTTTTTCGCTCCCCATAGTCACGGGAGATACATACATAATTTTACATATTCTGATAACTGATAAACAAAATATAGAACTATCTTGAAAATCTTTAAATTATTGGTTAAACCATCATTTTTTTTTGTCAAGCATCATCTACATAGCCCATATAAAACATTGTATGCGAGGACTATATGTACTTATATTCTGTAATTCTAGTCAAATGTTGTAAAAGAACTCATGAAAACAAAATACTCCCTCCGTTTCAAAATGATGTATATTTCTTTTTAAAAAATTGTGTTTCGAAATAATTCATTTTTTTTTACATTTTCAATACACTAATTAATGGTGATTTGTAATTTCTAAAATGTTTATTAAAATCATATAGATTAAAATTTCAAAATAATAGTTAGATACAAAAAATAATATATTGGTAATCAAAATTCCATAATTTTTTTCAATATTTGTGAAAATTTAAAACATTGAATAATTTGAAACAGAGAGAGTAATTTACTTGGGATATGAACCGAAAAAATTGTAAGAAAATATGTATCAAAAAAATTAACACTTAAATGCTGGTTGTGAAAACATTATCGATAAAATGGTTGATTTTTTTTTTGGAAAATTAATCGTATTAGTTACAAGCTCTAGTGATACATTGTATATCACTCATTTTAGTAACAGTTCAATTTAATACAATGTATACTTTAAAACAATGATACACATATAAAATCTCAAACCAAGCTCCATTAGTTTAAGTGGTAAAAGAGCTCCGGCAAACCTGTTTGCAACTTTCGTCACCTAAGTTTGATTTTTCTTGACCATCTAGCCGCGCTTTAATTAGAATAACGAGTATCCGAATGTAAAAGTTTAAGACTTAGTCTTTGGTTCTCTAAAATTTTTAAGATCCCTCGATTATATAATCTCAAAATATGTAACTTTGTCTAATGGCATTTGCGACGAACGTTTCAGTTTATTTTTTAAGTTTTAACACTTTATGTTGATAGATAGAAAAAAGTTACATTTAAAGGAAAAGATGAATAAATGATAAAAGATCACATGGGTGATTTAAAATAGAGAGACCATTCACCAATCTTAAGACGTGAAAATGTTAGGTAATGGCAGTTGAGATTCCTTTCCACATGTGCTTTCTCTCTCCCCTGTCTTCTCTCTTCTTTCTCGATGCTCTTGTCACATGCATTTTCTCATCTTATTCTAAAACATATCTTCCTCATGTTACAGTACTTGACTTACGTGATTTACATGTAACCGCGACTGCGAGACGGATGTTTCAGTGTTAATTAGATGTGTGCATGTTTTGGTAAGCAATGTGATAGATTTTCTGAAACGCAGCTTTGAAGCAGGCGTCATAAACTTATTATTTTTCGGTTTTGCATTTTGTGTTTTCTACGTTTACCGCCTACCCTAAGCCCAAGCAAAAGAAGCAAAGACTTCCAACCGCAAATAAATATCAAAATAACAAAAGGTGTTTAGAGTACGTAGTGTTAAACAGTTTATCTCCTTTGCGCCTGAATCATGATTCGAATCCTACCATCAACATTTCAGCCATTTTTTTTTGGCTTTTAGCCTGTAAAATCTTAGACCATGTACATTGAGAGTACATGGCAAAAGTTCACACGGATTTCGAAAAAAAAATATTAAAAAACTTTTCTAGCCATGATACTGTCCCTCTCCAACTCTCTCCCGTGAACTTGTGAGGGATAGATTTCATCACTTTTTTAGCGGGCCACACCATGTGGCGGCCCACTATTGATCAGTGTAAAATTTTTTTTTTTTTGAAAAATGAAACGAAAAAAAAAACTAAATTGTAAACCCCAACCGGAAATTCATCAATGTACATGTTCTCAGGACCGGCACTGAGTTTACCAAATACCAACCACCAATAAAACAGCCACTCAATGCACAAACAATCACCCTCTTCAGAAAAATCTTGCAAACTTATAACAATCGCTGGTTAATGTAATCAAGGATTTAAAATTAAAGATACTATCATTAGAGAACATATTCTAAATGACAATGATTTTAAGGTGGTGATCGTCGACATTAATTGTTTCGAGTGTAATATATTTTAATTCAAATGTCTTAACAACCAGCATTTTGAATTTGAATTTTTTCTTATGTGGCATAATAACTTTATTCTTAGGAGCGAAACTGTTCACGTAGACTCACTTGGAAAATAGGATAAGAACCTTTGTGTCCTTTTTTATATATCAAATCGAGTAGTTTTCGAAACAACCAATATATCGACTAGAATTTGATCTCATTGTATAGATAGTTGAAAAAAAACTAGTTTCAAACTTTCAATACAATTTTATGTACAACTTATTGTTTCAATTTTTTTATCCGTCGCTGACATGATCTAAACCGGTTAAATTTAACATATTTCTATACAAATTTTGCAATTTTTCTCTTTATAGATTAGATAATTTTTAGATCATAAAAATACGAGGATAAAAATTAACTAATTAAAATGTTAATTTGTATATGTATTATGATAGAAGAAAGTGTGGAGTAATCTAGTAATGTTCTCTAAAATCTGAAGCCTTTAAAAAAGACGTGCTATCTAGCTAGGCTTCTTAGTTTGAATCCTGTTTTGAAGGGGCTTGGCCTTTGACGGCAGGATATATGAGATTTTAATTTTGAATTCCTCGAATTAATTAAAACAAATTGTGGTAGCAATGTTTTATTTTGTCCATTATCAGCATTTGATCCAATGAATCGAAAACTGAAAAACAGTAACTTTGATTATTATCCAAAAGAAAAAGAAAGACTTTGTTTCAAAAAGATGCTGGACTTTAGGTTGAAAATGATTTTTTAAGAAAACAAAGAATACTAAAATTAAAAGTAAAGCTTTTAATTTTTTAATGAGTCACAAAGAAATCTTGTCAGAGTAATAGTCAAGAATCGAAATGAGTACTGTTCCCGAATCTATTGGCTCTTTGTCGCTTAGCTTTAAGCCAATAACACCGACACGGTTGTCTATCTTCCGACGTATGTTACGTACTTACGATGCTTCCTGTATCTTTGATGAAATATTATTTTGGCACTGAGCTTTACTGTTAGCAATAACAAATTGATATATTTAGAAACTTTGTTGAAAACCGTCCAAAATTTTGTTCCCAACCAAAAGAATTTATTCTATGAAAACAAAAATGTAACCGACTTCCTATATATTACATTTTATATGTATGTGGATTTAAATATGAAATACATAAATTTATTATTTAATTTCCTGTTTTTAGACTAACTATATGTCGGTGTAATATTTCCTTGTAGTTAAAATTCTTATATTTCAAATTTCAATTCTTACGTCGCTACTCTCTTTTTAATCAATCTGTAAAATAACTTTTTTTTGTAAAATAAATATTATATTAAAACAACAAAAATATAAAAAAACGTAAGGAGAGGGAACCTCTCAGAGGTGTAATTAATGTCTTGATCATGGGTCGAACCATGGCATGCTGTAGGAGAAGTCTCCAAACAGTCGAGCCACATCCCCACATGTCTTCTCTTAAACTCCTAAGTTTATTTGATAATATATATTCTTACAATATTATAAGTTGGAAACTAGACGTAAGAGAATGATAGTAATGGACGTTGATTTCATTGCAAACATTTTTATTGTAAAAGTTTAAATATTTATACATGTTTTTCTAATATTGTGCAAATGAGGTTTTTTTTTTATCAAAGCAAAGGAGGTTTTGATCTCATAATCCACATGCGAATTGATGGATGACACGGTGAGTTTTGATTTTTAAATACCACTTGGCTTGGGCTAAGAAGCAAGCCCAACGTAATATGAATAGCCTACCCCCGGTTCCTCATTGGTCCACATGGACGCGTTTTCATATTTTATCATCACTTTTGGTCTTTTGTTTTATAATTTTCTTGGTAAGTAATTTGGTCTATCTACTGCGATTGTGAAAACTATAAAACATATAATTTATAAACAGGTGTAACTGTGTTGGTAAAAAAATAGTGTTTAACCTTCTAATATAATTTTCTATGTGTCACGTTACCATATACCTATAAGTTAAACCTTCATCGTTTTACACTTTTTTTTTTACATTATTCAATAAAAACACTCAGAAATTAATTAACAGAAAAATTGAATTCTTGATATCATATGTTGGATTCATACCGTAACATGTGAACAACAGACTTTCTTCTATGTACATAATTGTTTTTGTTTACGTAGTGCCCTTTTTGACATTTTGTAAAAGGACATTTTAGATTTTTTTTTTAGCTAAGAAGAAGAATATGAAATAGGAGCCTATGCTTAATAAGAAGAATAATAATCGTAAGGATGGACCGTGGACTACGAATCATATCTTTTGCTCTTTGGTCCACCTTTAAGGTTGCGGTTGGTGTTTCTTACTTTGGTTTATTCTAATAATCATAGATTCATAGTCATGTTTACAATTAAAACTTTGTTAATAAGAAACTAAAAAGAACATTAGAAAGAATTATTATAATATCATCGCCCGTGGGTTTTTTCTCATCATTAAATCCCCAATGAACGTTAGTTAAGATATCAAATCAAAAATTCTGCTAAAGAGAATATATGATCTAATGATAATCAAAATCAAGCATCAAATAGAAAGGAGGTCAAGATTTATTAAATCCGCTTATAATATTATAACTTTTGAATCGAAATATCTTATTTTCCATTATTCCTTATATATTGGAGAAGCATTATAATTAACAGGTTCACATTATATTTATTTGTCACGTGCGTGTTTCACATTGATTTGATACGAGAGAAGCTGACGTATGAACTTAATAGAGTTTTTCATAAAAATTTAAGAATTTTGAAACTAAGGTATTCCACTTCTTGCTTAAACTAAACATCAAGACGTTTTCTATTTCTCTTATAAGCGATCGGTGAATTTTTTGGCTTTTTTCGATAAATTTGATATAAATCTAATTGTGTCTATTGAAATCAAATTTTGAACTGCATAAAATGAAATAACATATTGCTGAGCTGCGCATAATTTCGTAGATGCTCACATCAATTGAAGCCACATTTTGAAGAGCTAATGTTACCATAGGGTGTTAGCAATATATCAACCAATAGTGTTACCATCACATAAATTTGAAACGACTTATTTTGTTGATAGTATACATATTTGAGAGATTAACGAATAACATAAAGACATACATGTTCATAACAATTTGATGAGTAGAGAAGAAGTTCATAGATTCTCATATCGATGGATGCTTAGATCGAAAGTTTTGCTAATCTATTGATGTTATTCAAAGGCAGAGAAGCTATTTGTGCATCGAAGTTTGATGTATAGCAAAGTATATAAGGCAATGTATGACAGTCATATATGTTGTTCTAAGTATGCATGCACATAAATTTTACATTACAAAAATGAGAAAGAACAATTATCGTAGATGATGTTTTAACCGAAACTAAATTCCATTCGGTTAAGAATATAAAACCGATATTAATCAAGTGTACAAATAAAATTTTTGATCGTCTTCTTTATTGTGTGGTTAACGAAGACGGTTTATAATTTTTTCTTTCAATAATTATTTAGATTTGTTTGTATTTTTCATTCATCTAGAAATTATAATATGAAATGCTTGGTTACCATCATGATTTTTTTAGAATTCATATAACATAAAACCAAATAAATATGAATTGTCTTTTGCTTATCACAAAAAAGTAAAAAATGTCGACAGTTTAAACCGAACACATGAAAAAAATATGGATATAAACTCTAATTTTACAATAAGTTATTTAAACCTGATAAAAAACAATCTTTTTTGGTCAAACGATAAAAAACAATCTAAATGTCTCAAATTTCAAAAAAGTTTAAAGTGTGTCCTCTTCACTCTGACTAGCATTCTCCTAATCTTTCAGTCGAGCTATAAGTTTGGGCTTTTTTAATTTGAAGACCTAAATAAATGACCCAATATACTAATAACTCGGTTTGTTGCAAAATGTACCTTAATCATTTTTAATTCGGTCCTGTGGGCTCGAACGTTTGTATAAGAAAAAGAGTGCGTCATAGACTTGGTTGTGTGTATACGTTTGAGCTTTTGGTCTACGAATCTGTCTGGGCTTAATATTGCTTTTGGATCCCTAAAATCTCACAAACTTTTAAATGAATTTGGAGAATATGTTACGAGGTTTTCACACATTTAGCCCAAAATGCTCAAGAAAATCTTCTGAGCAACTCATTTGATTTATACTCATATCAGTTTGATGACAAATTCGATGCATCAAGGGTTGTTAACCCATAAATAAGAGGTGTGTTTCTATGCAACAATATCTAGTTATCTACAGTGAATGAGATCAAACATGAACATTCTCAACATGAACCATAGTTTTCCATGATTCGTGTTCTTCTTCTGTAAGCGGCGAATCTGAGTGTAGTTGCATCAACTTCATATGTTCAAGGCGCTCGAGCTCCTCTTAGCCACGAATCACAAGAGCAAAGATGTCGTAATCATTTGGGAATCAAGATTCGCCGGCATTTACTATCGACTCGGAGGTAAACCGACGAAGAAGATTCTGAAGAAGGCGAGGAGTGTGAGGAGACTCCCTCCAAAAAGACATACTTGAAGAGCTTTCTTCTTCTTCCTTGGACTTAACCATGTGAAATACTGGAGACTGGACTCCAAAATGGATTCACCATCAAGGTAATACACCTATCAAAAATTCAACTATTAATTAAGACCAAGCAAACGAGATCATCTCCATTTACATGAGACTGTAGTAACCGAACTTACAGGTAAGCTGTTGAGAAGAACTAGTGCGAGAGAGACGTGAAACGTGCAGTTCAAGCTTCTTTCTATGACATCCGGGAAGGATTTGACTAATAAGTTAGATATCCAACGAGGTTGGTACGCAGTTAACTGAACCGAGAGTGACATGGCGATCAGATCACCGACAAACACAAACGTCCCGACACAACTCGAGGTATTGAAATCCGGACCAACTCTAGAACAATCCTGAGACGAGGTTCTTTTATAAGTGATCTCTGTCCATGATACGCCTGGAGATTGCATTGCTTGTAAACACATCTCCCCCTGAAACATCAAATCATCAAAATCCATAGAAAGCGAAAAACCACAATGACTGTTTTGAGGATACTCTCACTCACCTGGGGACACACACAGCTACTTTTATCATCGGTCTCTGACGTTGTCACCCACCCATCACCACATTTGTTAAGCTTGACAATATCCTTTGCATCCAAACAAACCGAAACCTCTCTTGGAGCTGCTATATTTACGCACGGCATAGTTGAAAACGGAGTGAGATCACCAGGACAAACATATCGGTTCTCAACCATCTTCCCCTTAAACCCTACTTCCATCAGAGAGACAGGGACACAGTAACCCTTCCCATGATGAAACCTCCTCGAGCCTCCAAGACTATTCAAGGAAGCATTCGACGTCTCAGTGTTCTGCTTATCCAAAATCGCTGACAGTTCAATCCACTCGCTAGGTTTATAAACCCGTATCCCATCCAAGGACACGATAGTATCACCAGGAGACAAGTAACCAAACAACGGAGACTTAGAAGGCACATCCACAACCTACACAAGAATCTCAAGCATTAGAGCTTCTTCAAGACAGATCAATCAAACCTAATAAAAAAGCTTACCACAAGGCTTTCGCCGTGCTTGTAGAACGGAGACAGCAACACAGGCAAGAGAAACAACCCGAACGCGCAGAGTGCACAGAACTACAAAAAGAAAGAAACGTCCACTCACAATCAAGATCACACTAAACAATGAAAACAAAAAATGAGAAGAGAGGAGAAGATCGAACCACAGCGTTATGCCAAATACCAGCACAGTAAACACGAAGAGCATTAAAGCTCGGAAGTGACTGCAACAGATCATGATCAAAAGCTACAAGACCTCCCGGAAAAACAGCCGCGACGAAAACAGCAATGTACTCCATCTGTATCCCTTCACTGCCACTCAATTCAGTAAGCAACTCATATAATAAACTAACAGTAAAGGTGTGACCTTTATAAAAAAACTGACCTTGCAGCTGCAAGAGCATGTCCCAGTTCATGAACCAAAACAGTAACAACAGTGGAAACAAACACATAAACGAACCCTGAAAGTGACACACGCTGCAAAAAAAAAAAGTTAACTTTTTAGCTTCTTCATCTAAGTTTTCGAGATTAGGGTTTTTTTAGGTCACCGTGGAAGGAGAGAATCCGAACACAACGGAAGCGAGGCGGTTAGAGAGTGGTCTAGGGTGGAACTGAAGAAGAAGGAAGATGGTGACAAGGAGGAGAGACGCAACGCCGAATCCGAGTCCGATTGAGAACCAGATCTTCATCAAACCGGAGAATCTTCTCCCGAGGCGGGAGATTGGTTCGTTGAACATCGTGATTTTGAGGTCGCAGTAGCAGCATGAAGCTTCGTTCTCCGTGTTGTTGCCTCCGTTTCGCGTAGGGAGGAAGGAGCCGTCGTTGGCGAGGCGGTTACTTCCGAATCTCATCCGGAATCTTCTCATTCGCCGTCCGGAGATTTCCATCGGTTTACTGGAGATTGAATTTTTTTTTTGGTTTTGGTTTAAGTGAGTTAATAAAACCCTTTCCGGTTAGGATTGGACCGGGGTTGGTTCGGTTGTTGACGTAAGGAAGACGGCATTTAGGTGAACCGAACAAATACTATAAACTATGGGAAATGAAGCGTGTTTTGTTTTATATTCAGAACCAAACAGCGAGATGCTTTGGCTGGCACTGACTTGAAGTTAATGAAGGTTCGAATCTACTAATGACAAAGAATCTTTCACGTAATCAGATATATTTCCTTTAGCTGATTATTGTTCTTTTTTGGATTATAAATTTAATAAGATTGTTTATTTTCTGGATATGGGAATTAATTTAGCTGATCAATCTTTAACTTAATTGGAAGTCACAAGTTTTACTGTTGGAAAATAAGGAAAGGTGGATTATCTGATTTATGACGTTGCATTTCCACCTCTTTTTTTGTACACGAACCGAAACAAAAGAAGGAATTTTATAAACTGTAGAAGGATGAAAAAAATAAGGAAAATAGGAAATAAACAGGGGGAGCTTCTCGATAGCTATTGCTCCACTGGTTCTTGTTGGCCCATTTCGCACGAACATCACAAACTAGCCCACACGTGCTTCCTCCCCTCTCAAAAAGAGAAAATCGAATACCACAAAGGAAAAAAAAAGAAAGAAAGAACCAGAAGTTACTCCGAGTCGGTGTCCAAATCTTCCATACCTTTCAACCCTCTCCGTTTCTGCTGTTGCTGCCATATTAATTACAGTAAATTCTTCAATAAGACAGTTTTCATTACCTAACTAAAACTCATTTGATCATATTACATTTTCTATGTTGACATGCGCCTAAAGTCGCATAAGCGAGACCTGAACATCTCTCTTAACCAGTATAAATTTGATCAAGATACACTAGTAACAAGACTTTAAATCAACAGTGAGTGAACAATAATGATAGTGTTCTCAATCAAAAGATGAAATATTGTTTTAACGTGTTAAGGAAATAGAGAAAAAGCCAGCTTGAGTTTTATTTTTATTATTAATGTTTTATCAAATATTACTTTTACAAAAAAATATAAACTAGTGTTCTTGTCTCTTTTCCTTAAAGAAAGAGAGAAAAACAGTTCATTATTCCCTGCATTAGGTGGGATAGTAGGTCCCATGTCTTGTCCATTTTCTTCGTTCCAATAAAAATACAATACTATTATTATGTCACTAACAATAATATATAAGGTCCACCCAATTTTGTCTATAATTCACCTCTCTGCCACACATAAACTATTATGTAAAAATATAATAGACTTAACCCCAATATATTCCATTTCTCTTCTTCGTTTATATAGTCTTTATATAGGTTAAAAGATAATATTTTGTCATTATCACAGAACTAATAACTAAAAAAAGGATTAGTAAAGTTAAATGGTTACCTTCTTCACATTTTTCTTCTCCCTAACATCATAACGGTTCTTGGGTAAATCAGACAGCCACAGCCCTGGAAAACAATACTGTCCACAAAACACACAAACTTTCTTTATTATGATTTTTCACCATGAGTTACAAAAAATGATTGAATATATTTTTACCTGGAGGGATTTATCAATGTTCTTAGCCCGTTTCCTGGGTCGATGAGGAAGCTTTGTGCCTTTCATAACCAAGAAATCCTCTTCCTTCTCTTTCCTAGACAAGGCAATGTAGATCCTCGGCCACTCTGTCACTTCCACTTGCGTTGCTTTTTCTCTCTCTCCATTGTTGTTTGTCTCCAGCTCTGGATGAGCCTGAGCCGTTGATTCTGATCTGTTCACTCTTTGATTATGGTTATGATGATCCAGCCCGTTTTGTCTCTGGTTCTGATGATGATGATCTCTGACGCTTGATCTCTTCTCGATCTGGTCAGGAGACGGTGGAGATCGCTTTGAGCCTCCCGATCTGGACACCGTACGGCTGCTGTTGATGTTCCTTGATGGTGATCCGTTGGCTGATCGATCTTCTTGATTCCTGGGCATGATGATGAGCTTCAATCCACGGGTTTATTTATTTATTTATTGACACTTTGAAAGAGTTTTATGATGAAACGAAGAAATGTTTTTTTTTGGGTGTGTTAAATATGTAGTACCCATTACATATTTAAGAATCAGAATCAAAACGCAGACCAAATAAAAGCAAAGATTATTATCTTATAGGGACCAAAACAGAAAATAACAAGAAATCTAAAAATCGATAAATAGTATGATTTTCAACAAGGAAGCCATACTTCAAGAATAGGTCAAGGCAAGCAAAATACTAGATCTTAAATTTTTATAATAAAAAAATTAGATTGAAACTTTTGTTTACATATTTCACCCAAAACCTAAAGATAGAAGAGCTTTGGAGAAAAACCAAAAGACATTAAAACTCTGCTTCTATGTGTGATCCAAAGGGTATTATTGTAACTTCATAAAAAGAGTTTTGGATCACCAACTTTGATAAATGCTTTGCTTTAACAGAAAATAGAACCAACCAAACAAGACCTAGCCTGCATCTAAAAAATAAGTAACAAAACAAAATTAATTAAACCAAAAAAATTAAAAATTGCAAAAAACAGTATTTATCACACAAAATGAACAAGTCACGATCGGAGAAAAATAAACTTTAAACACAAAATCTAGAGAAGTTTTTTTTGAGTAACAAATCGGTAAAAAAAAGACAATTCAAAGCTTATTCTTACAAATAAGGTAAAAAAAATATATTCAAAACAGGAAATTTTATAGAAAGAAGAAAGTTTTGAGCTAAACCTGGAAAGGAATATTTCCTTGCTGCCGACGAAACCGTTTCTATGGTTTGTACTCCGGTTAGCGGAAACCGGGTGAGGAGGTGGTGGAGGCATAGACGGATTAACCGATCTTCTCAAAAGCTTGCTCGATTGAATCTTACCATGTCCCGAAGAAGACGAAGAGTCATCTGCCGCGGCGGCCACGGTGGTGGTGGTGGTGGAGGATCGGATCTCGGCTCTGGAGATTCTCGATCGTTTTCTTTGTCCCCACTGTAACAGCACATCTCCGCCGCGCTTGGTAGAGGTGGGAGGATCTGGTTGTAGGGTGGATCTGACGCGGAATCCTTTGGGGACTCCGTCTAGTGATGATGATGATGATCCGCCGTTGAATCCTCTTGCGGCGATGGAAGTGGTGTCTGGTGTTGAAGGTGAAGGTCTTAAGTAAGGCTTCTTTTCTGAGTTTGTAAGGGGAAGACAATCTGGGCTTACTCTCTGATACCTAATAAAATAAAAATCAGATCAAATGGTTTAGGGGAATCACTGAAGAAAAGAATCTGAATCAGAAGCTTATGAGGGAGAAGAAGCTCAGAGGATTTTTATTTGGAGATTTATTAACAAGCTTGTGGATTGAATATAGTGATCAAATTGTAAAAGTGCTAAATATGGAGAAGGAGATTTGAAAAGCTTTTTGGACATTAGTTATAAAACACCTTGAAATCTGATGTTTTTCAGATCAAACCCCAGATCCATATAAACCATTTGAGAAACTCAAAACCAAAAAACAAAACAAAAACAGACAAAGAAAAATCCAAATCAGTGGGAAAAAAAAAAAACTCTCGATGGTCAGCGTATCAGGAAGAAGAACAGAGAGGGAAAACGGGACGGAGAAAAACTCAGAGAGGTAAAATTAAAAAAAAAAATGAAGATGAAGAAGAGAGAAACCTCATCATTATACCCCAAGTGAATATATCCGATTCGAGTTTTGTAATGGTATGTTTTACTCGATTCACGATCTGTGATTATGGTCACAAATAATACGATTCGTTCGATTCTCTTTATTATTGATTAAATGAAACACAGCCACCTCGTGGTTTTGTTTTTTCGTACCGATCAGCGGAGGATTTAAAGGACTATATATAAGAAGGAGAATGGAAATAAGAAGAACGTATTTGTTTTAGAGATAGGAAGAAGAAGAAAAGAAAGAAACGGAGGCTCTCTGCGTTAACAGTGAGGAGGAGAGGAAGAGGAAGAAGAAGGCGAAGGGGAAGGAGAGAAAGATAGTGGGTGCGTTATTGTGTCAAAATACTTCTTTTATTCTTCTAAGTTTTCTATTCCAGTCCTTTACATTTCTGTGGACTTCCATTTCACACCCCATAGTTTCTTCTGTTTCCGTTAATAGTCTATTATGCCTTACGTTACAAAACCCGGCCCATATTAAGGCCCACTACACAGTCTCTCTTTCGCAGCCAGGGAACGTGTGATTAAAAAACGTCTCCGTACTACCAATTTGACAATAGATCCAATTCTGATCGTGACGCTTTATAATAACGTCGAAGACACACATTCAAACTGAAACTTCTTGTAAGATTCTCGACCAAGGCAAAAAGTAGGGTTGGATAATAAAATCGTAACTGAATAAAACACTGAAATATTTAAACCAAATCGGATCACCATTTATTAAAACTTAAACCAAATAAACGAGTACTTGAACCAATAACAAATGAAAACCTGGAACCAATTACAAATAGTTCTGTATACAAAGATTGATCACCAGATAAGCATCTTTCTGATGGGAATGATAGGCAAATCACTTCAGCTTAAACCCATAGACTCAAATATCTAATTAAAGTAACTTCTCAAGTTGCTTTGCCTATCGGAAAAGGCGTGGAACTGATCGTTTAGGTACTTTGCCTTCGAGCTTTAGTCTCCTATAGGACTCTCTGATATGGCAAGGTCTGATAGGTCCTGTTTCTTTCCTTTCCCCCATTACAACTCTAGCTGCAAACCAACTCATTCCATCAATGCAAGTGGTTTTCTTACATTATAAGAATATGAAGATTGGTACCTGTTTCCACGAGTTCACCAACAAACATCTTCGCAATACCACAGTTAACGATTATCACTGGCATACTGATCTTCTGACTCCCTGTCACTCCCTGTAACAACTGTATCCAAACAAACAAAGCTAAAATTAACTCACTTCTTAAAGAAACAAAAAAACATGTTTTCGATTGTGTTCAGTACTTTACCTTCCTCATGTTTCCTTTCTGAAACGCAGATCTCCTAAAAGACTCATATCTACTCATCTGATCCTCAGTGAACTGCGACAAAATAACCCTAAAGTATCCCCACAATCAATCAATCATGTTCAGATTTTTTTTTAATAAGCTAATAAGAGAAACACTCACTGCATCTTAGCCATCTTAGCGGGATCAGCAGTAGTTGGGTACTTAGTTAACTCAGTTTCCATATTCTCTTCCTCTTCTTCTTCATCTTCATCTTTGTTCTTAGCCTCAGTAACAGTAACAGAGGATTTGAACTTCTTCGGTTGACGACGAACACCTACGTCCCTCTCACTCTCTTCCGGAGTCTGCTCGATCTCAAGCCGTCCCTCGTCGCTACCACCGCCTCCCGGTGATTCCGGCGGTGATTCATCTTGCTCCTCCTCAATCGCTGCTTCGAACGGATCCTTCGAATGCTTCATTTTTTCTTAAAACCTAATCCAAATTCAAATTAATTGAATCTTATAAAACTCGTAAAGCGAAAAAATCAATTAGGGTTTCGAAGATGAGAAAAGCGACGGCGAACCTTTTATACTCAGATCCGCGCAACTGGGAAGCTCCAAAAGAATTCCAGGCGGAGAGGAAGAAGATGCTTTATAAGTGCTCTAGTCGGTTTAATCTTAAATCATATTATGAATCTTACCAACCAAAAATGTGAACCGGATTTTGTTTAACCGAACCAAAAAGTTAATTGATACTTCTACCGGATCATTTCAACTGGATTGGATTTGGTTCAAAATGACTGATAAAAATTGGGTGACATATTAGAATTAGTCCACCTAATGTCTAGATTTGGATTCTTCTATTTTATTTTATTTTGCAAAGATAAACGTTTTAAATGATGGAAAAGGATAAAATGTTGAAAACTCGATTTTCATTCAGTTGTCCAACTTAATTCTTGAGTGGAATATAACTTTTTTAAAGAAGTAAGAAATATGTAAAAGGTAAATGAGTATTAGATTGGATAGTTAAAATAAATAAAACACCAGTAATATTATTATGGTTATCCAAGGGAATTTTTCAATTATTATATCAAACTTAATTATAATATAATTATATACATATATATAAAAATCAAATGATATGTTTAATTAAAACAATACAATAACTAATACATTATGTCTATTATTATATTTAACTTAATTATAATATTATTTATCTAAAATCATATGTTTAATTAAAACAATAAAATATTATTAATATAAATTATTTAAATAATTAACCCGTGTTAGTGGTCCAATGGTTAAAATTCAATCTGAGAAGTCATGCGTGAACTTCTGCTAGGAGGTGATTATTTTGATAACCTTCAAGTCCGATACGGAGAAGGAAAAAACTGTCCTTGGACATGGCAACCTCACAAGAAACCATATCAAAGCTATTTTGATGGCAAGTATAATAAGCCAATATCTCATAAAATAGTTCATGGTTAAGGTACGAGAATATGGTCTGCAAACCGCTATCTTACAATGAACAAGTATGTTTGTCTTATTTGCAAGGGAAAGAGATACAGACTTTTTGTTGGATTTGCGTTAATATAATCATAGACTCACAACTATGGTCTTATACATAAGAACTTCAGTTAACCATTTAAATATATGCGCATGGAACGATAAATAACAGAGTAACCAAAGCTTAGGTTGACGAAAAAAGGTGCGTAGTTGCTTGCGTGTACTATAAAAGGGAGACCAACGATACTATCACATTAGCCAACATCAAGCTCAACCTAGCTTAAACACCACAATGTAATCAATATGTTTGTTCCGCATGAATCCTACAAAATTTAAAACCATAGAACCCACTCGATGGAGCCGGACGCCCTAAAGATAATAATTTTGGTTAGACTCCAGAGGCGTCACCGTAATAAAATCACGAGACCAAAACGAACAATTACCAACATCTAACATACTCAAAAAAAAAATCTAATAGTTTGGACCAAAAAAGGAATAAATTCGCTAACTCTTACTCCCTCCATTTCAAAATATATGTCATTCTAGACTTATTTTTTGTCACAAATTAAGTGTCGTTTTAAAGTTTCGAGGCAAAATTTATTAGTTTTATATAATATTTTATTTTCTATTGGTTAAAAAGTGGTTAGGTGTATAGGTAATTGTGTTTTTATCTTGGAAATATGTAAAATTAAATATTTCTTTAATCTGTGTGCCAAAACCTAGAATGACAAATAAAGTGAAACTGAGGGACTAGTATATATACATAAATAAGAGTCTCTTATGATCAAAATTAGGGTTTTGAGTAAATATGGAGCACCAAGACAAGACAAAAACAAACTACAAAAAAAGAACACAATCGCTTCCTACCGACCTAATCACAGAGATACTATTAAGGCTGCCTGAGAAATCTGTTGCTAGGTTCAGTTGCGTGTCGAAGCTTTGGTCATCAATCACCACCGATCCATCTTTCATCAGGTTGTTTGAAACTCGTTCCCCACGGCAGCGCCTTCTACTTTGTTTCCATAAAGATGGCAAGTTGTTTGTTTCCTCGATGCCACAGCATGCTCTGGACTCGAACCGATCGTACTCTTCTTCGCTGTATTTTGATCATCACCATATGACGAATACACCGAATATTAGGAACTTCCCATCTACCGAATCTGTCCATGGCTTGATCTGCTTTCCATCAAAAAAGCCAATAATCTGGAACCCTAGCACAAAACAGTTAATAACTTTACCAGCTATACCAAAACCCTATAAGGCCTGCATGTACAGAACAATACTGCTTTTAGGATATGATCCCACTGAAGGTAAACATAAAGTAGTGTGCATTTCATATAGAAAGACTCGCTATGTGTGCCGAGTTTTTACATTAGGATCTGTTCAAAAATCATGGAGAAGAGTCCAGATTAACCATATGCATCGTTTTAGCTGGGATACATCTGGGCGATGCATTGACGGTGTGATATATTATCTAGCTTTTTCATGTCAGGACCTTGATAATGTTGTAATGAGCTTTGACGTTAGATCTGAAAAGTTCAATATGATAAAACTACCATCGGGATTTGATGGAGATTTCCTGATGACTTATAAGGGAAAGTTGGCTTGTTTAAATCAAAATGACCTCAGTAGATTCTGGATTTTGGAGGATGCACAGAAACACAAGTGGTCAAGTCAAGACTATCTCTCAAGTTTTGGTAACTGTAATCAGAGTATGACTATCAGTTTCAAGCTAACATGTGTCTCTCGTGCTGGTGCGTTTATTTATGTACCAAACAGGTTTAGCCATTTGCGTTATATTTTACTACATGATCCGGTAAGAAACAGTTGGAGAAGATTTGAATTTAAGGGAATGGCAGATGATAGATATGTCAGTAATGGCGACAGACCTATGTATGCGCTACATGCTTTCCCAAATCACATTGATAGTCATATGTCTTTCTAATAATTTGCTGCTGGTTTTCTTTTTCCTTTGAATGATACTCTTATGCAACTTTATGATTTTTCTTTAAATATAATTTTTTTTCAGTCTTTACTTCGACTCTATTTATATGTCCTTCATTACCAGTTCTTTGTAATTTAAATGTATAAAACATGAATTGCATACACGGGACAGCTTTTGAAGTTTAAAACATAAAGCTTTAGATGCAATTACCAAATCCTTTTGGTCACCGACCTCATATTTGAACCTAAACATATATAGCCGAAACAATTTCAAATTCTTCAGCCATTTTGTATCCCAACAACCAGACCATAAAATGTTCTATTGGAGACAGAAAGGTTCGTACCGATTTCTACTAAATGTTAACATATTTCCTCTAACAGCTTTCAGAAAGGCGTTGTCAAAAAATAAAAATAAAAATAAAAATAAATAGCTTTCAAAAAACACACCTAATGATGTGTCACGAATATGTAATTCTTATCCCCTCATATTACCAAACCATCATTACTTTTCTAAAACGACTCTATAAAACACATAGAACATTGCAAAAAAAATATTTAACATATATATAAAATCACTGAATTTAGATATTATTGGGCTGTTTAGCTTGAGAAATCATTTGGACAACCTCTCTCATGGTCGGTCTCTCCACACTATGTTCTTGAACACATAGCATTGCCACAAAGAACAGTTCCATGGCTTCTCCCAATGGCACATTGCTCAGTCTCTGGTCAATGATCTTTACCACACCTTGTCTATTACAATTTGTCTGAATCATTGACCATTGCACAATGTCTATCCCTTCTTCTCCAAATTTATCTAGTGGTTTTCGTCCTGTTATTAGCTCCAGTAGCACCACTCCGAAGCTGTACACATCACTCTTCTCGTCTATTCTCAGTGTATATCCATATTCTGCATGATAAAAATCCCGTAAAATAGGTTCAAATCTACCATATATATACACAAGTTTTACGTAGAAATGAGCAATTGAATCGAATCGAATCGGCTCAACTAAAACAAACCCTGACTAATACAAAAAATTTGGCCAGGTTAATTATATCGAAACCATATAGTTATACTAAACTCAACATGACCTACTAGAATATAAAATTACGTCTATATAATCATATACTAAAACTAAAGTTTTCACATATATAGCTAATTAAAAAGTATTGTTTACAAATCATTTGTTATAATTTACAAATACATGCACCCCCCTAGTTTTGAATGTTACATGTTATGAAACAAATTATTAGGTTCAGTCATGTACCTGGAGCGATGTAACCATACGAGCCTGCGATGGATGACATACACTGTGAAGCTCCATTGTCTTGCATCATAAACTTAGCAAGCCCAAAATCAGCAACATGAGCTTCAAACTCAGGACCTAACAAGATGTTGTTTGATTTCACATCTCGGTGAATTATAAGCGGTGAGCAATCATGGTGAAGATAACACAATCCTTTAGCCGCTTCCAACGCTATTTGTAACCGCGTCTCCCATTTCAAAAACACTCCAGCTTTCCCGTGCAAGGCTTCTCCGAGACTACCGTTTGGCATATACTCGTAAACAAGGAGATTCACGTCTTTGTTTGAACAAAAAGCTAGCAATCTCACAATGTTTCTGTGTCTGATTCTACCTAATGTCTGAATCTCAGCGGATAAACCGTTGTCGTGTGATGATCCTTTGCTTATGGCTAAGAGCTTCTTGACCGCAACTTCTTCACCGTTTGGCATTAACCCTTTGTAGACGATCCCTGCACCGCCTTTACCGATCACATTGTTCTCTTTAACGCATTCCAAAACGTGCTCGCTTCTGAAACCTAGCTTTTGAAATCCTATGAGCTTCCATAGATTCTGACTATTCCTTTTCTTTCTCCAATTATTTACCACAGCTAAAATGATGAACATCAAGAAGAACCCTAGTAACCCTAACCCTAATAACATCTTGAAGTTTTTGCCATGAGAACTAGCATTTCTCTGGTTAAGAAGCTGAGATTGAGATTGGTTTTGAGAACCGTCGCAAGGGTTGGAAGAGTATCCACAGAGAAAAGGGTTCCCGAGGAATGACGTGCTGTTGAAGTAAGAGAATTGCCCTAAAGTTGGTACTGAACCGGAGAAGTTGTTGTGTGAAAAATCTGCTGATGTCAAGCTCTTCATGTATCCAAGCTCAACAGGGAGGCTCTGGTTTAACGAGTTCCAAGAAACATTCAGATAGTTTAGCATCCGAATCTGCGAAATCTGAACCGGAATCTGACCTGAGATCAGGTTATGGCTCAAATCTAAGTAGGTCAATGACTGACAACCACCTAACTCTGGAGGTACCTTGCCTGACAAGTTATTCATGCTTAGGTCAATCTTGTGAAGACTCTTCAACCTTCCGATTTCACTGGGGATTTGTCCGGATAACCTATTGTTAGATAGATTGATCTGAGTGAGGTTAGATGGTCCCGCTTTACCGGCTTCTCGTGCTGTGATTTCTCCGGTCAAGAAGTTGTTTTGAAGCTCAAGAAGCCATAAATGTGGCAAATAAACCAAACCCTTTGGCAGTTTACCTGTCAGAAAGTTCTGACCTAGACGAAACTTCCAAAGCAAGTCACACTGGCCAAGATCTTGAGGGAGAGAACCAAACAAGAAGTTGTTGAAGAGAATGAGAATCTTTAACTTTCTTCCGAAACAGAGTGTTTGAGGGATCAAACCTGTGAGCTTATTGGTAGACAGATCAATCTCCACAAGCTTACCGTTTGCTCCAAGCTTCTTAGGAATCTTTCCAGTGAAGTTATTGTGCCAAAGTTTGAGAACTTCAAGATCAGGAAGATGAGCTACAAACTCATGAATCTCACCGTGTAATCTGTTGAGGAAGAGGTTGAACACTTGAAGGTTTTGAAGTCCAGAGAGCTCTATAGGAATCTCTCCTTCTAGAAAGTTGTTGGAGAGATCAAGAGTCTTGAGCCTTGTCATGTTCCCTAACTCTCTAGGAATAGAACCTGTGAGCTCATTGATCTGTAGAAACAGAACCTCCAAGTTCTTGAGTTTCCCTAGCTCTCTAGGAACTGATCCTCTCAAGCTGCAGTTAGCTAAATCCAACAGAACAAGATTGATCAAGCTCCCTAAGCCTTTAGGTATCCCGTGGAACTCGTTGTCGTAACCTAAGTATAGCTTTTCAAGAGTTGTGATGTTTCCTAACTCGTTAGGGATTCTCCCACTTAGGTCATTTCCGGATAAGTCTAGATGCTTGAGACGCAAGAAACCTCCATAGCTTCTAGGGATCTCACCGTTAAAGTAGTTTCCTCCGAGATTTAAGTAACTGAGCTTAGTGAGTTTGGTTATAGACAGAGGAAGTGATCCGTCAAAGTTGTTGTTGTATGCGTCAAGAGTCACAAGCTGAGTCATTAGACCGAACTCAAGTGGCTTCAGCTCTCCTTCAAAGGCGTTGTTTGAGATGTTTAAGACTTCTAGGCTCGAGAGCTTGTGGATCTCTGGCGAGAGAGTGCCGGAGATGTTGAGGTTAGAGATGTCGAGACGAGTGATGATGGACTGGTTCAAGTTGTCGCAAGAAACGCCTGTCCAAGAACAGAGAGATTTGAAGTTTGGAATGTTCCATGAATCAAGAGAAGGGTCATAGGAAGCAAAGCTTTGCTTTAGAGAGACAAGGACTTTTGCTTGTGTGATTAGTGAGAGATTAAGAGATGAACTCAAAGGAGAACAAAGGAGAGGAGAGACTGAAGACAAGATTAGCAAGAAAGTGAATAATATCTTGTCTGCCATTGTGACATCAGAAAAAGAAAAAAAAAAATATCTCCGACACAATTCTGAAGTTTAGAGAAGTGAAAGAGAAGAAGGGTCTTCGAAGAAACTGCAAAACCTTAGAGATATTGATCCAAGGAGATCATCATCATTAGACATCATCATGCTTTCACTTTTCTGGAGTTGCTGCTTATAGTGTGAGTAGCTTAATAAGTGACGAGGATCATCATTATTTCAAGCCTTCGGTTTTTTTCTTTTTTTTTTTTAAATATAAACGTGAAAATTGTTATTTTAATTTAAAGGAATGTGAAAAAGAAGTTGTAGTATCCAAAGCATTCTTGGTCTTTTGGAGTGAGCTTTAGATTTTTTTTTTTTGGGGGGGGGGTTGATGAGTCCTATTGCTTTTGAGAAAAGCAAACGCAATAAAAACACTTTCTTAAAAGATGAGAGCAAACATTATCGCTTTTTTCTTTAATGGAGAAAACTATAACAACTAAAGATTAGTGCCTTGTCTTCTTTTTACCTTCTCTTTATCTTTTGATTTGATTTTTCTTGTCTCCTAATTATTAGGATTATCTGAATTAGGTTTCATATCATCGAAAATTTTAGCCACTAAAACTCAAAGTTTTTGCGATCTGTGATTGGTCGTCGTGACTAGTTATGGGATTCTACAAAATACAAACGAAAAACATATATGATTAGAAGTTCCAGTCGCAAGTCACAGCGACGGCAAAACAAATATGATATGTTAAACCGATTTAACATGTCTAAATAGGCTAGTAAAGGCGAAAATTTCCTATGAGTGACATATCATGTATCTCGTAATCAATATTAAAAATCTTGAAAGAATTCTACTCAAAAATGAAAGGGTTTTAGAAAACAACCTAAAACATGTAAATAGCAGCAACAACAAAAAAAGAAGGAAGGAAAGAAGCAGACAACATCACATGTATTGTTATTTTAAATAGTGCGTTTCTTATTTGTCTAATCATTTTGGTGGAACGTATGAATCAATTTTTGTTTTAGTTCTGATGGAATTCACCAATTAATTATAGATAATACTATATAATTAACCCTATATTATGAAATAAACAGCGTACTTTTATGTCATTCTAATGTTTATGTTCAATAACAAAAATCAAAATAGAATCCATCAGATTCAAGCGGCCATGCATTGTCTTCGTCCAACCACTAAACTAGTCCAAAGTAAGTAGAATCTTTGGTAATTGTGCTGCGCCTTTTGTTTTTTGTTGTTATTATAGAAGAAATCAAGAAAGTAATAACTTCTCTGCCAAGGATTCTGTTTCCGTACCCAATGTTTCAACAGCTACAACTCCTCGAAGTTTTCACACGAACCTGCAAAAAGATACTTATAGACAAGCCGACCTGCAATTATTATCAAATTATTTCGTTAACTTCCCTTTCCGATTATCTTCCATTTTCTAAAATTTACTTATTTTTCTTTGTAAAAACGCATCACATTTATAAGATAAACTACAACGCATCAGATTTATCCTTCTTCTGCTATTTAATGGGCTATTTTTAGTTTATACGATTTTGTTTTCGGTTGTAGATTATTGAGATGCCTAAAGTTTGAGAAGAACGAAGAGGAGGCCCTCCCCATTACCTTTGATGGTCTAAAGTGAAAAAGAAAAGCCAACAACAGCTCATTAGTAGTAATTTCAGAGCATGCTCCTTTTGAAAAAATGAACGTCTCAATCTTTTACTTTTGATTTTCTTCAAGCATATATATGAAAACTTTCAAAATGAAATTGAAGAAATGAACACTAAGCTAAAGAATTAGTTCAACTAAGAGACAGTAACTAATTGTTTTTCTGGATTTTGAACCATGCATGAGACTAATCATCTAATATATGTAACCGTGACAAATTTGTCTGGTTCAAACTAGTAGGCACACAACTTATGTAAATAAAAAAAGAATTGATCAAGATGTGAGTCAATTTAAGACTAACGATCGATCCATGGATATTTAGCCTATCATAAAATCATCGATGGAAACGCATCCACAATCAACCATGAAGAATCCGCCCCACATCCTTTTCTATCCATATGTTCTCAGGTGGATATAAAATTTGGCGTTGGAGGAACCAAAATTCTATAAAAGATTAAAGAAGTACATTTACATCTTTATTGGGACTAGGGTTCCAACTACAATTCTACATTCTTGTTGTTCATGTAATGTAGAGAAACAAGAATTAGTGGCTTCTTCCTTATTCTTTTTTCAATTGCAGCACTCTTTTTTGGTAAATGGCTATGGTTCGACTTTATTGAAATTGCAAGTCTTTCTTAGTAAATAGCTATGGGTTTTGGATTGAGACTTTAATGGAGCGGCTACTCTTTTTTTCTCATTGCCAACTTTTTTAGTAAAATGGCTTTGGGTTCGACTTTGTATCCTTGCCCCATGTATTTGTTTTGCATATTTTCTTGGTATTTCTGTTGTTTTTGGTTTGAGGTTTTCTTTGGCGTGCATTCTGCACTTTCTTACAAAATTACCTATAGAAATTTCTAAGAATTTACCAACATGGTTCTTTAAATACTTCTGATATTATTAAAAGATCTACATCGTAATATAAAAACATCTCCGTACGATAATGAAATGTTAATGTTTTGCTGAACTGTTTTGAAGTGTACAAGATTCAAAGACAAAAGGAGACTTTCATTTTAGCTCGTCCGAAACGCTAACTTGGCAACCATTCTCTTTAGTATACTGATTTTTTTTTTTTTTTTTTGAAAAGGCTTTAAAACTGATTAAAGTATTTAACCTGGATCGTTGGAGTCTGGTAGACTCGATTAAGACTTCGAGTGGCAGAGGTGGTCCTAGGAAATTCAGGACTAAAAGCAAATTAAAAAAAATTGGCCGCTTATGTATGGGTTCAAACCTGAGTTGGTATAAGAGAATCAATAGTTTTTATATTTTACCACTAGAATAAATGAGAGTTTTTAAAAAATGTGGCCGAAAATATTCTTATTATAAAACAGCCGGAAGCCATTGCTTCTTTTGCTTGACCCACGGGCCGGTTCTGTCGAGTGGTTATGATCAACCGAGGGAATGTATAATAATGTTTATAGACTATATAGCCATCATGGATGCCAAAAAAAAAAAGAACATAGCCATCATGATTTTGAGATTTCTAGAGAAAAAGACTTGAAGCTCATGATATCTGGAACATGTAGTATTGTAGCATAACTTACCAAAATTTTAAAATAAAATATTTAAGGCCGGATTGGTCTAGGATACAAAGAAAATACAATATATTTTTGGATAACTATGCAAGATTTTTTACTTTATATTAAAGAGTAAAATTGGAAACAGTCAAGAAATGAGAGCAGATAATCTTGAGTTTTAACATCAGGAAGTAGATTCGAGAACTGTTAGTGTGTTATTTAGATTGAAAGAGGGGATCAGATGGAAGAAAAGGCTTCTCGGTATCAAATTTTGGATGGACATGGAAAGTAAATCTCCGGCCCAAGAAAACTATAGACCGTAGGATCCAGAACTCTTTGATCGTTATGAACATGTTTGAAGGCCAGAGAGTAAGACATTGAAATTCAGTTTCAAGATACGCCTATGCATTTGGACGGTCGATAAGCTAACAAGTTGTTTTGGCTTAGATAGCTGAAATCATGTATTCAACTTAATTATTTTGAACTATTACCGTATGTATGGACCGGGTTTGTACAAATATAAAGAAGGGATTGAAATGGTCAAGTCAAAACCAAGAACATAACTATATTCCAAATTTGAAATGATTTGATTTCTTATTAGGCCTATCGTGGGTATAGTGGAATATTACGCAACTGTTTAAAGAAAAGAGAGGATAGATTCTAGAGAAGATAGTGTGATTAAGAGATAAGTTGCTTACCACTTCATTTGAATTAAGAAAATTAAAACCTTTCTTGCATATTATATATATGTTTCTTGGTCTGCAATTTAAGTTCCTGATTACTTGCACGTATCAACAATCTTAAATAAATCAGATGTGCCCTCCTCTTTCTGCTAGACAAATCAAATTTCACGTGCACCGCAACACATCCCAATCAGTTTCATAGATAAAATATTTCAAGATATACTAACAAAAAAAAAAAATTCACAAATGGTTGTCGATTAGAGAATCCCATTTCTAAGTAAAGCAAACCTAAAAATTATACAAATATATGCAAATAGATCCATCGGATATATATAATAATATAGAAGCGACGTGATCTTATTTCCTTTCATTTTAATTTGTATAAGGTAATCTTATTGTCTTATGGAATTTTTAATTACTGTTCCATGAACGTTGAGTCCAACAAAATAAAAACTAACAAAATGACGTTATTTTGTTGTTGCATCATAAAAAGAAAAGGGAAAGATAACAAAATAACGTCATTTTGATGTTGCATGGACAAGTAAAACAAAATTAAAGAGACCTATTTCAACAAGTAATTTAAATTGATTGGAAGATATATCAGAATGGTTTGAATAGGATAAGCTTTGGTTGAAACATACAAATAATCGTATAGAAAAAACACCCACCAATATTTTGTTACAAATTTCACATGAACACAAATAAAAAAACACATTAACGACTTCCAAAAACAGAGATTTATCCACACAGACAAACCATATAAAATAAAAAGAATGAAAATAAGTCTTTTTTTTTTGTTCCTTTCACTTTTTTTTTACGTACAAGATGTTTTCATACCATCTTGAAACTAAATCAAGGCTTTGGTGGCTCAGCCACTGGAGCCGGCGCCGTCGTTTCTGGTGCCGTAACCGGAGCTTCAACCACCGCAGGAGCTGGAGCAGCTTCTTCGACAACAGGCTTCTTCTCCTCCTCCTTTTCTACTTCAGGTTTCTTCTCCTCAACGACAGTGGTTGCAACGGTCTCTTCTTTCTTCTCTTCAACAATCTCCTTGTCCTTCTCACCACTTGTTTCTTCGGTTTTGGCCGGTTCTTCGGTTTTGACTGGCTCCTCGGTTTTGACCGGTTCTTCAGTTTTGGCCGGTTCTTCGGCTTTCACTTCCTCCACAGGTACTTCCCGTGTCTTAACCTCCTCAGGAAGGAACACACATACCTTCTCGAAAATAAACGTGACTGGTCCGGAGACATAGCTAGCTCCGAAGCTAGAGGCAGCTTCTTTCACAGCCGTTGATCCGGGGAATTCTGAATTTGCATTTCATAGTTACATATATAATATAAGTAAAAACTCACTACTTTCATCTAATAAAAAAAGTAGGAAGAATAAAAGTGATACGATTAATCAAAACATATTTTCCAAAAAGATGACGAGGTTTGACAAGCTTTTGAATTAGTGAAACATGACGAAACATACGATACAACTAGTTATTCAATATAATACGAAAATGCTAGTATTTCATTTTTTTTCTTAGCATTTCAATTTATTAGAGATATGCACAACTAGGATTTTACTATATATCATTATATTCTTGATTATCTACTGCATATGAAACAAAATGAGATAAATGCTTATAATAATATAAGATATGATAGGAATCCAAAGTTTCTGCCAGCAAATATATATTTGAGTAAAATCAACAATTTTGTTAACGGAAAACATATAAAAATAAGACAACCAAATGTTGTTGTCGGGGTACTTATAATAGGCACATGAAAAAGCACAAGTAATTGAATCATTACCTATACCGACAAGAGCCTCGAGATACTTCTGCACAGCCGCTGAGTTTTTCTTCAAACCAGCCTCCTTAGGGTCCCTCACCAAAGCCTGCCCGTTTTAGAAGTTTATTAGTAACACAATTATAGTACTACAGATTTAAAACTTAATTATATATGTTAAATAAAAATAGAGAATTAGTAAATCATATGGCGATAAGGACCTTGACTTCTGCAGACGTGGCCTCATAGGTTTCCACGACCTTTGGTTGGAGCTCTGTCTTTTTCTCCTCAATTTCCTTGTTGATTGCTTCCTATCATACGTACAATTGATCATCATACGTGCCCATATTAGCAACACATAAAAAACGAAATTTCCTAACTAATAGCCCCAATAAATATTGCTTTAGTGGATAATAATTGCAGGACCAAAAAACCTGAAGTACAAAAGTCCAATAAATACGTGCTTATTGTTTTTATTTTTTTCAGGATTCAAACAAAAACTATTATATAAACACCTACATACAGATACAGCAAATAAACTTATGAGAACAGCAATATATTAATAGTATAATTTATGATCAAATAATGGCGTGTCATGGGACCTATGTCTACATAATTAACATATAACTACAATTATATGTACCTTAGACTCATCAAAGGTCTTGCAAGCTTCAGCAGCAGCAGCCTTCTTAGCACTATTCTTCTCGAATATCTTCTTGAACCTTGGAACAACCTTCGAATTCCAGTAACCCATTTTTGGTTATTTAATTTATATTAACCGTCTCAACGCGAACTATTCTGTCAAAGAAATAGAATAAAATATATGTTATTAAATACAAAAATATATATATGAAAATTGTATATAGTACGCCCACGTTGCTTATCTGTCATGTGTCTATAGTACATATCTACTGGCGGGTAAAAACAAAAGTACATATCTAATGTTCTACAAAACGACAAACTCCAAGAACATCAAAAGAAGAAAAATATTGTGTTATTTTGCAATAGTAACTCTTCAATCAAATCTAAACTAAATCATGAAGATATGTTTATGGTAATATATAGTGTTTTCGATGGACACGTAATCTAAACCTAGATGCTATGATTGCCTTCTCCAAAATATTATTTTGCTCGTCTTTACTATGTTTGTTTCCTTTCTTTCTTTGAAACAAAACCTAAGTAAACTTCAAAAAAAAAAAACCTAAGTATTCAGTTAACAGTAAGTTTCACTATGAAAGATGAACTTGTCATATGTTGACGTAAAACGGTTACGCACAAACATGATATATACTATATGTGTATCAAGTCTCTATATGATCATATAACTCTGTTTCTCTACAGAATATAAGGAAAAAACGGACAAACCCTAGTAATAAAACAGAGTTCGTTAACATGAATTAAAACTCGTACATATTACTTAAAGGATCGAGAGGAATATATACAACTATGAGTTTGGTGAAGAGACTTACTCGAGATGATAAATCTCTTTGAAGATCTTCTTCTTCTCTTCTCTGAAACACACAAAACTGATTAATTGTCTCTCTGAATTTAAGAAACTCTTACGCGTCATATAGACAGTTTTCTCTTCAGTTCACCCCTTGGTTTCCTTATTATTTACGATCCTTGCCCTCCCTCTTTTCTCGTATTACCCCTCTTGCCTCGTTGGCGTCTTAACCGTTTTCTGTTGTCTATTCGCGAACAAATTTCGGTTAACGCCATCTCACTCACTCAATCAAACAAATATTAAACCGGGAAAGCCACTATAGTACATCACAGAAACATGGTTTTATTCGAGTGCTGAGCGCAAAACCGGTAAATATTTGACCATATCCGGAAGAGAATGATGTGTGAGTGCAAACCGGTTTAATCGGTATTACTGTGAATTTAGTTGTGAATTTCTTCAATAACCGGAAATGGTCAATGACAGCACCACAAGTAATAACAAATAGAATAACGGTCGAACAGATGATGGAGGGGCAAACACGTACTTTCCAAGTAATTTTTGCCAGCTGGCGGTCACATCAATTAGAGTTGGCATATATCAAAGTAGGACCCGCACCAATCGGATTGTTAATACTGGATGGTGATCTGTAGGTGTAAACATATACGCATCTTATCTCATATATATTCAAAATTTCATATTATATAATGTATATTAATCTGCTTAAGACATAAGGATTAATATTATTCTATTTAAATATTCCGTTGATGTTAATGTCATAGTTTGAGTTGGATTATGATTATCCTCAAAATCTGAAAATGTAGTTTGGACTTTTAATTTGTGTGATATTATTTTGGTGAAGCCGGGTAACTGTGTAAGGTTAACCGAGTCTACTGCTATTCGGTTAATGCGAAGACGTTAACTTTGATTCAACTCAACCCAAAGCCATGCCTATACAGTAAACCAAAGCATCTCTTTCTAGTTCAAGTCACTTTGTGAACTACACTCTTCATGAAGGATATATTATAGTTTGTCATAATCCATAAGACCATACTAATTCAGTCGATATCAGATACTTTGTATGAAATTGAAATACAGTATATTTGGTATTTATACTCTTAAATCTAAACCATTTTCGATATATAACCGAAAATATAAATAAGAAATTTAAAGAGATCTTAGGTCTTTTTTTTTTTTGAATATAGTTTTAGACCATTTTGGTTTATCAAAGGATAAAAATTGAAGCAAAAGCCAAAATCTCTGAACATGCATCTTTTTGATGAAGGATACATTTTTGGTAAACCCATACTTTGACCACGAATATCTGTCTGCAAAACTCAAATGTTGACCGGTATGAATTTTATATATGCAAGTATATTTTGGATTTATTTAGAGTCAAGCATTGTGTTGCTATACTTGAACTCTAGAAAGATAAACGAAAACCTTCAAAATAATAATCTATTTTCGTATCCTTCTAATGAAGGATGTACCAAATCCAAATGTTAATTGAAAGCAAGGTGACCACCTGTTGGCGTGAAAAACCTGAGTTGATATATTTTAAAACTATGGGCCGGTTTATTTATTTGGTTTAAGAAACCGAATACACAAAATAAGTAAACTTACTGGAAAAGAGAAACAATTCACATGGCCTAGCTGTTTGAAAGAAATCAGGCTGTCTAAAAACAAAATTAATATAATGAAAATGATTAGAGATAATTATGGGAGAAGACAGACATCCCACCCTCAATATCTATAATAATCTATGAAATCTAAACAAAAACATGGTTTACACTCCTAAATCTTAATTTCTTCCACCATTTGTCTAAATAAGAAATAGCCAACTCCATTGGTTCAAATAATTTTCTTACAAAGAATTTACATTTTTAAAAATCAGAAAATGATTCGCTAATTCTTTGATTAATCTAAGGGGAGCATATACATTATATACATTTTTTTTTTTGCAAGAGTCCTTTCTTTCGAAAAGGTAAAATAGAATATAGTTAGTATGATTTATATATATATTTTTATTTTATTTTTTTTGGTCAAATTTTTTTGTTTTTAAGGACGCAAATTATAAGGTTTTTGAAATGGTCACAGAATGGTGGCTATGATGACAGTATACAGGCACATGGGTTGCCTTCATTATCGGTTGTCTTCGATGAACAAAACAATGCACAACCATCCATTATAAAATATCCTATCTGATGATCATTTCATTTTTTTTTCTCATATTTACACTCATGTATACACTTGAACATAGAAATTTTTTTGTATGTGCCTATTGTTTCGTTCATCTACAATTACTAGTATAAATATTTACCCCGGTGTGACAAAGTGTCATGTTAAAAATGAACGAGATGTGTGGATTTTCTTAGTTTTACAGGAAGTGTTACTTTGATATTTTAAATAAACATGAATATATCTGTCTATTTCTTTATTACTCTTTTATAAATATCTTTCGTTTATTTTTTTAAAAGTAATATTACTTTTAAAAAATCAATTGTCTTTGGTTTTTATTTTGATCAAACAATTGTCTTTAGTTTTAAAATTTGTTTTTCATAATCATATATATTTAACTTTTGAAAAATTAATAAATTTAATTATTTATGTTTTTAATATTATAGATTAATATGTTATTTAGGATTGACATAGATGTATCTTGTTCAATGTGATTGGTCTTCACTTTAAATTATGAGATTGTGTTTTTATTTTATTATGTTTATTTGGCAAAACAAACACTAAAATATGAAAGCTTTTCTATATAAAATTCATTTTTTTAAGAATTTTAAAAACAAATATATTATTTAGAGATACAATAGTAATAATGAAACCAAATTAAAAAAAAACATTAGAAATGAGAAGATATTTAATTGAAATCAATAGTTTAGATTATTTGTTATGAACTAATAATTAAAATGGACCACAACTTAGTTATTATGTTTAAATTTTATTTTCATCACAATATGTATATATTAGGCTTTAATTTTATTTTGAATTGACCAAGCCCATATATGGATTAAGACCAATAGCATAAATGTGTAATTTTTGAAGAAAATTAAAGAGTATTTCCTATTTGTACTCTAATTTTAATAATTTAGATACAACACATAGAAAACTATACAATAGCAATCACTATTTAGCCAGAAGACACTATTTTGCTGAGTAGGAAGTGATTAATCAGTGCAATAATACATGAATTATCTGCAAGGTACAACGAAAGAAAATGAGAGTAGAGAGACTCAATGTTAGTTGATGTGCCAAGGGATTCGATAAATCACACAGAAGATATAGTTGTGTGAATAACCATAACTTTCATCAGGTAGTAGATTATATACGATCGAGGGTACGCAGTGTTGTATATACCATACCACACACTTTGGTACAGCTCATGAAAAAAACTTTCCAACTATAAAATCTTCCAAGCGATCCTTAGTTTCTTATAATCTATCTTAAACAAGAAGACACATTTTAGTCTCTACTAGTCCAACAGATTTTTAAAATGTTTACAACCCTGAACTGTTATTCTAGTGACTTAAAATTTGCAAGTGCACTATAATGAAGCATTTTTGGAATGAAAAATGAGAATTGCCATGTAACTTCATAACCGTTTATAATTATCATTTCATTATTTTCTAATTTCATTTGTATAAGATTAATGAGAATTGCCATGTAACTCGTTATGGATTTTTTATCTGAACACTTCATTTAGTTCCAAGTTTGTACTTTTTCTAAATAAAATCCGGATTAAGAAAAGAAATGAACCATATGTTATCCTACGAATCAAGAGACTCGCACATTGGGAATAAATAAAACTAAAAGTATAAAACTGAACCAGAGTTATGTTATTCCAGAACGTGGTGTTTTCTAGGTCCATGGACTCTTACCATAGATTGTGGGCGTTAAAAGAGCGGCCCATAATATGAATTGAATAGGGTAATGAAGATTGAGAGCCATGAAAATTAAAACTAGGCCACAATATCTTATTTGATAATTTGCAGATGGACACTCAATTCTTATGTTATGTTAATGTCAGATATTGGCTGATTCCCATAATGGCTCGGCAAAGGCTGTATAGTTTTGGAAATGTCGGCCATGACTCTTTTCGCTCATGTGATCAAGCATAATGTTGTCAACGGATGGTTGTGAAATGTGCATCAGAACTCATCAATTCAATAACAGTACGTATCGGAGGATGAAAAAGTATTTTATCTGAAATGTTGTAGAACAGATTACTGAGTGGAGGCGAAACAATGAGCGGTGTAATCTAGGTTCTCGGCCAAGTTTATTAGTGAAAGATGTAAGGGTTACAAGTTTGTAATATATTGCCAGACAGGGAAAGTTAAAGAAACATGGACTTCCAATCCTCAATAATATCAATTTTTTCGACCAAATTTTTACAAGTCTTTTTAGTCTAGTGGATTAGTGTAAGTCATCTATTTTTAATATCAACAACCTTTTCTCAATTATCTTGTAGTCTTTTAAAAGCCAGGACCGTTGATGTACGGTGCTATATATGTTAATCATGTGATAGTGGTCTAGTGGCATTTGAATTCTGAGTTGATAAGTAATCTGGATTTGAAAACACTTTATTACATTTCATCGGGTGATCACACAAATATGAATTTATTGTTTACGATCAATTTAAATATCTAGAAAGAAGATTTATCCGTGGACTATACATCTTTTTAGAGATTAGTGTTGATCTTTCCATAAATCTAGAGTACTCTCAAGCTAATAAAAAAAATACAACGTTATATATGTTTGTAGGATTCAAAACATGTTATGAAAGTTTTGCTAGTTAAAGTCATAAAATTGGCCGCACGACCTAATAAAAATCATAATGCAGTTAAAAAGGATGCATTGGAACTTTTCCAAATGAAATATACTTTCATTCCTTTTAAAAATTTATTACTTTAGAATTGGGATATTTTTATTTAAAATGCTCTAATTTTTAAGAGAGTATAAGAAAAAGTATTATACAAAATGATTAAGTCAATGTAAAGCGTCAGCTTTATTGATTTTGGTAAAAGAAAGTACAAGAAAATTGTTTTAAGCATGAAGCTCTCAATTACGGTAGGAAAAAAAATTGATCTCGATCTCATTGCTGACGGGTGGCCATAACAGAGAAACTGGAATTCGTGGGGAGCAATGCATGATTTGTTGCCAATATTCATACCAGTAGGTTTTGCATGGAGGTTACATTTGTAACCTAAGCACAAAGTTCTAACGTCACTTTCTTACACCGTTACACGAGCATTCATCTTCTGCCACCAATACCATTCATATGCATGCACCATCTCCACCTCCAGTCATCTTTATCACCGTGCCGCGTGTCCTGTACGGTTCTCTTCCACCCAAACTCACTCCTAGACAGTGAGGACTTTATGTGAATGCGATTACTAAACTCCGTTAATTAGTTGAGTGCAAAATTATTCTTATAGTGATTTGTTTTCTAACTGTAAATAGGGGTGGGCACGGATCGGATATCCGGATTTTTTAAAGTATTTGTGATTTGCTTCGAATGTTACGGATATCTAATTTTGGTATTTGCTTTGCTTCGAAAAAATACGGATATCCGGAAAAACGGATATCCGGAAAATAAATAGATATTTGCGGATATTTACGAATATTTACGGATATCTCATCCATTTTGATTAATACAAATAATCTTAAGATTTTGATACAAAATTGCTTTGCAAAAATATTTTTTTGCATGATATATAAAATAAAACTTAAATGAAATAGTGAATTTATATATTTTGTAATTTTTTTAAGCTTAAGTTACAATTATAATAACACAAAATTTAAGAAAAAAAATATAATTGTCATAATTTTCTTTCTTTCTTTTTATGTAATACTTTTATATAAGTAATAATTTCAATAGAATTGTTCAAAATCATATGCTAGAGTAATAATTATATAATTTTATACATTTAAAATGTTAAATATAATCAAGATATACATATATTTATATATTTACGGATCGAATCGGATATCCGCTTCCCAAAATTTTACTATTTGTGATTTGCTTCGATTTTAACGGATATTGAATTTTTGTATTTGCTTTGATTCGAAAGTTTACGGATATCCGGAATTTTCGAATCGAATCGAAACGAATAACGAATCGAATCAAATATAACGGATAAAATGCCCAGCCCTAACTGTAAATGGATGATATATGATCACAAACACACATAATTACGGGATCTTGAATGTAATATTATATTTACGAGCATAGATATGATTGTCCTTGAATCTTTCTGTGGGATTGGTGAACCCATCATCCATAAATGTGAGAGAATTTACTTTGCGACCGGAAATGGAAACAATAAATACTTATTGGTAAGTGTGCTTCTCGTCACTTGTGCTCAATCATGTTTTCGTTACATAAATTCTAAAAGCTAAACAATTTTTTTTTTCCTTTTTGATATGAACAAAATTATTTTATTATGCTTTTTAGTTACAAAAGTAGGCATCTATACTATTAAAAGAAGTACTAATATAAACTTACCCTTTATTTAGTACTAGAGGTTAACCCGGGCTACGCCCGGGATTTAAATATAATTATAATTTAGATTTAAATAGGTATATATCATATCAGGATTGATCAATAAAATATAATTATTAGGTCAATTTTGAATTTTTTTTATTTATTCATTGTGTTCTCAAAACTTACTATATATTAAATTTTCAATGTTGGAAATTAATGGAGAGTAAGCAATGTGAAAATAAATGTAATTAAACTTTGTTTATGCTTTAAATACTTGTATCTTTTTTTTTGGTAGGACTTGTATCTTATTTATTGATACTTCATATAAACAATTGTTAAAAATATTTAACTCATTTAAAATTTAGTTATATTTTTTGAATCATTGAGTTTCCATTTCTCAGACATCCGGCTCTAAAGGCAGTATAAAACATAAAAACTGGCTCTTTACATAAGTTTACGGCTGACCAAAGAAACCAAATTTGTTTTAGTTAAATTGTTGGGTAGAAAAGGTTAAAAAGATTGCTTTGATCAAACTGCACATAATTAATGAAAATGAAATTGCTAAACATGTTTTTAGATTTAAACCGAATGTCTCTAATGGGTTATTTTGAATTTTGGTGATTGTTTCTGCGGACGTGTGTGTATGTTAGTAGACGTATTTATGTCAAAGAACCCAAAGTCTACGTAGTGTTTAGTCTTATGAGGATTTTAATAATCCTTATGTACGTAATGGCTGATCTTACTGGATATACTAATTGTGGGTAGCACCACATAACAAATGAACGCAAAGTTGAGAGTCCAAATACAGGAACCCGAATAGAGCAGAGGACTTGTTAGAAACACTTTAGTTGCACAATATCATAGAATTTCTGGCAGGTAGGCTTAACATAAAAACTTCAACACCACATTTTCCA
This sequence comes from Eruca vesicaria subsp. sativa, assembly GCA_932364175.1. Lineage (NCBI taxonomy): Eukaryota > Viridiplantae > Streptophyta > Magnoliopsida > Brassicales > Brassicaceae > Eruca > Eruca vesicaria. Next base: position 555,360 of record CAKOAT010152932.1, read on the forward strand.
ATTCTGAATCCCGCTTCCTTCTTAAGTTTCATAACTCCATCATAAAGACCAAAGTCACCTAACTGAAAATAGACCAAAGTCACCTAGTGTACCCATCTACACCAAAATAACGAAAACCATAACTGGTAAATAAGAAAGTTCCAGGAAAATATGATTATTGACTCAAGTTTAAAAACTTAGGAACTGGAAATGGGATTTGGGAATTTTTGTGACATGTACATAGTCTCCATAGCTGGAGTGATCAGGCACTGCGAGGTGTCTTAGGACTTGGACCCTTTTCACCGTCCGTAGTTTACTCCACCGGGTTAACCACTGGAACAGTTTGTGCATGTATTGTTTCAGACACTTGAGGACAGTCTGGGATTGTTGCAGCAGCAGCACACCTGTTGGTGTTATCTGGAGCAATGTTGTTCGTTATGGGGTTTGGGTCCAGAGAGAGCTTAACAGCCAGGCCTGAATGATTATCACCACCCTACCAACAAAGCTTGTGTGAATTTAGCTTGTCTCATGGTTATATGTACAACAATTTTGAATGGAGGATCCTGACCTGGTGTGCGAAATTAGAAACTGGTGGACGTTAGATGCTGTCGTAAATACGGGAGATAGTAAAAGACTGGTGCTTGGAGGTGTAATTGAGCTCAGTAAGAGTTAACTGGAAAGTTAAGTTCTCCCAGTCTTTTAGGTATTGTACGTAGTGTTTAGTCTATGCTGGTTTACTTCACGACGCTGGTGCTTGGAGGTGTAATTGAGCTCAGTAAGAGGCCACTATGCTGGTTTACTTCACGACATCCATCCTAAGAAAACCTTAATTTTAAAAATTGCAGTGTGAGGTTTATAATTAAGAAACATCAGTCAATTCCTCTGCTATTTTAAAGAACTTACCATGATATGGGCAACCTCGGAAGCACGAAGATGGGTCAGTTTAATTATTTTCTTATCAAAGGAAAGAAAATTTGCTGCATCTGTGACGTCTTACATATCCATCTGAACATGATATTTGCAAGTGAGTACATCCAGAATGTGTTACTCTATTTTAGTGTAAATAATAGAGTAAAAAACAGGTCTTCATATTGAAGATGATCTTACATCAAATATTGTTTGTCTAAAGATGAATGATAGAGAAGACTGAGTAGTTTTTGATCAATTTTCTACATTTAGACAAACATGGGTGGCATATTACATTTCCCATGTCTCCATTCTTTTACTCACCATAGAAGACAACATCACATTCAAGTTTGGTGGATTTCTCCTCCCACTAAAGTAGGTGCAGGGAACAATAAATGACATCAGACAGATTACAAACCCCCATATTTTACTCTTGTGAGGAGAGTTGTCACTTCTAGTTTAAGGGAAATGGCTAAATCCCCATGATGTTCCAGAAGATAAAAATATTCAATATTACTGTTTATGAATAATGACTAACTTATTATCATTGGGGCCAAAGGATTGAGTGAGATATAAGAATAATGAACAGAGGCTAATCTTGTTGTTTGTTTAACAACAATAATCAAACTTGAACAAAGCATTTAAGCTTTATCTAGCTTAAGTTTTTTAACAGTTTCTTAGCCTGAAGAAAGCAGGAAAAATCCACATGAGAATAAAGAGAAAGTTATCCAAGGAGTTACACAGAAAAATAGAACAAAGAACTGACATTTTCTCAAGTATCTGGCTATTGCAGTAACAAAGGATGATGATGATACAACTCACAACAAAAGAACAATGTTTACATCTAACCATAGTTGAGCTAAAGAACGTTGTATACCTGATGAAAAATATGACAATTACATTGGCTAGGTGAGGATATTGGAGCGCAAAAAGAAGATGAACCTGACATTAATGAGACGTTTGTTTGTTCACTTCTTCTACTCTTTCATCCTTTCCTTGTTTTCTAAGCCATCAAATACAAACCGAAAGAACGGCATAGCTGTCCCAAACTATCTAAGCCAAGCTTAAAATGTAAATGGAAGTTTCAAAGGGCCTCTGCAAAATGTTATTTTTAAAAATGAATTTAGAACTCCAAATAGTAGTACTTGATGTAAAAAAGACAGCAACCGACATTGTTTTGATTATTATCAATGGCGAGAAACAGAGGAAGCAGAGGACGGTTTGTTGGTGAGACCGTCTTGCTGTTCCTCCTCTTGACCCTGAAACCGTGCTGGTACGCCAAAACCGGATGAAAATTGGTGGTGGTGGTGGTTTAGATCGTCGGTGGAGATGGAATGATGGTGATGAGGATCAAACCAAGCACGGATCATGGGAGTGTAACTGGACTGAAGGGGACTCCTCTGAGAATACATAAGCTGACTTTGGCCATGTACTGGCTGATACGACGTCGGAGAAGGATACACGCCTCCTCCTCCGTTTCTTGTATCGGTTACTCCGCCGCTGTTCCAAGCCACAAGTCTCTGAACTGACTGTTTCTCCCAGCCACCCGTCCACGTGTCGTCGTAACCAAACGGACTGCTCTGCCCGTAAAACATAACAGGCTCGGAAGCAGAGTGGTGGTGGTGCTGGAGAAGGCACGGTGGCTCTGATACTCCGTCAAATCCAACGAACTGAAGCTGTTGCTGTTGCGGCGGAGAGATTTTGGTTTTGGCGGCGGTTCTTCTCAGTTTAGCTTTCACGGCAGCGTCGGCGGGATTCCACGGAGGAAGCTGAGCGAGTTCGTCGATGGGTTTGATCTGAATATTTAGAGGAAGAAAGCCCATAAAATAAATAAAAAAGTTGTAGGATCCCAAATTAAAAGGAAGTCACATTGCGTTGTAAAAGAGATAGCTGACGTGGCAAAAAAGCCCTCATCTAAAGAAATGACGTGGATAGCCTGAAAAGGCAGATATCTCTATTTTATTATTATAGATTTTGAGTATTAGTTAGCTATTTTAAATTGTTACTTTTGAGTTTTACATTTTTATTTAGTCATGTATTTATTAGATGTAGTCAAAAAGACTTATATAAAACCCAACATGCATTTATATATAATTGATTTAGAATGCAGATGGGTGTGTTATTAAATAATAAACATGATAAAATGATATAATTTTAAACGTAAAATGATAATAAATTACATAAACATAAAATAACCTGTAAAAGTCACATAAACCAATTTAGGTATTTGTTTACTAAATTTAGAACACAATATCGTTTTAAAATTATATAATTATATTTTTCATTTTTATTAGTAAAACTAAAAAGTAAAAACCACATAAAGTAACCATTTATATAATATAATATATAAAAACAAAAATAATTCTATTAATATATTATCGGTGGCATACTTTCGTATAAATAAAATTCAACTGAAAATGAATACAATAAATTCTATGATTGCGCTGAGCATCTATAAATAGACACTTCATGACTTCCTTTCTTTCCACTTCTGTCTCTATCTCGCTCTCTCTCTCTCTCTCCCTCAATCTATATCTCTAATATGGGATCTCAAACTGATTTGGATCATGAAAGCGGTCGCAAGTTTAAAATGTTGCAACCCTCTCAATGGGCTGACTATTTCCTCTACGTCCCGATCGATGAATTTGTGAGTCCATTTACTATTATCAATATACATGCGGTCACGTAAGAATATACACAAACGTGTCTGTGAAAAATAAAACATTAGGAAAAATAAAATATTTTGTTGCGAAATTGGATGAAAAACTATGACAAGAAATTTGATCATGATCTAGTGTTGTTTGTTATAGTGTCACCGACTCACCATCTTAACATACACCTGGTATATATAATATACATATATATTTTCTTTTTGGTATATATAGTTTGTTTTACAAAACAGGCTACTGACTTGCGTATCTTTTTCTAGGAACTAGATGCCCTTGCATGCGAACTCGAAGCAATGAAGCCGAACGTCAGAGACATGCTCATGTCCTCTTACCATGCAGAAGGTCATGACTCCACGAAGAGGAAAATACTTTTGATCTATATGATGATCAGTCTTGGTGTTGCATATCATTTTGAGAATGAGATCGAAAAGATCTTGACACACGCCTTTGAGAAGCTTGATGATATGATCGCAAATGAGCATGACCTTTACACTATCTCCATCTTCTTTTGGGTTTTCAGAACATATGGTTACAACATGTCGGCTGGTAGGTCACTGATGCTTATCTTTAATTTAATACATATTAACTAACACGTTCATTTCTTGTTGGAGCGAAAGGTTTAACAAGATCTTACAATGGCTACTGTATATAGATGTATTCAAGAGATTCAAAGGGGATGACGGAAAGTTTATGGACTCCTTAACCAAGAATGCTAAAGGCATGTTGAGCTTGTATGAAGCCGCTCATTTGAGGACGACAAGAGATTGTATAATGGACGAAGCGTTGAGCTTCACAACGAAACATATGGAGTCGTTGGCAGGAAGAGAAAGCCCTCACCTCTCAAGGCTTATACAGAATGCTCTTGGTCTAGCTCAACATTGGAACATGGAGATATTAGTCGCAATGGAATATATCTCATTCTATGAACAAGAAGAAGACCATGACGAGACATTACTCAAGTTTTCAAGGCTCAATTTCAAGTTACTACAACTTATTTACCTTAAGGAGCTCAAAATGGTTACGAAGTATATAATTTCCTCAGTAACTAGTATACCCATGTTTTCATCATTTATCATATTTAAATATATGTGTGTGTCTCTTTGTCTGAATGCAAGATGGCACAAGGAGCTCGACTTTGCATCTAAGTTGCCACCTTATTTCAGAGATAGACTGGTGGAGTTACATTTTTTTGTTATATCGATGTATTTTGAGCCACATTTCTCAAGTGCGAGGATTATGTTGACTAAGTTCTTCACGGCCGAAACCATTATTGACGACACTTTCGACCGATATGCTTCTATGTCTGAAGCTGAAAGCCTCGCCAAAAGTCTAGAAAGGTACGCTATATTTTAAAATTCCACGTGATTAACAATCATATTGATGATGGCGTTGAGAATAAGAATGATCATTGTGATGATGCACAAGGTGGGCTCCTGATAAATACATGGATAAACAGCCAAATTATTTGAAATTCGTGTTTGAATTTATACTGGATGTATTCAAAGATTTCGAGAGAGAAGTGGGGTCAGAAGGAAACAGCTTGAAAAATACAGTAGAAGAGGTAATCAATCAAATTCCTGACACTACTCATATAATTATTGTTTATCTTCCATTATTTTTGATATTAAATTTCTTATATATATTTCATCAAAATGATGCTTTTTGCTATTCACTCTTGGGGTGAAACTCATAAACCATGCATGAATGTTCATAATTTAACGTATTTATATACTTTTGAACCATCAGTTCAAAATACTCGTGAAAGGCAACCTTGACCTTGCCAAATGGGCACAAATCGCTCACGTTCCGAGCTTTGAGGATTACATGGTGGTCGGTGAGGTGGAGGTCTCGTTGTATGCGAGTATTGCAGCCACTTTGATGGGAATGGGTCATATTGCTTCGGAGGAAGCTTATGAGTGGCTCAAGTCCAGACCAAAACTCATCCAAGCAATATCTATAAATGGACGTCTGATGAATGACATGACCGGTTTCGAGGTACAAAGAAAATATTCGTTTTATAAATATAATTTCAAAAAGTTTGTGAGAAAATGTTTACTTTCATGGAATCTTCTTTATTATTAATTAAAAATTTTGTGGGCTGATTAGGATGACATGAACAGAGGATATGTAACTACCGGGGTCAACTGTTATATGAAACAATATGGAGTTACAAAAGCAGAAACTTTTAAGGAGCTTCATAAAATGCGTGTTCACAACGACAAAATAGTGAACGAAGAGTTGCTGACAACAAAAGATGTGCCAAGGAGAGTTCTCAAGCAAGCCCTCAATTGTGCACGCATGGCCAATGTTGCCTATGGCTATGGTGAAGGATTAACACACCCTGAAGGCAAAATAAAGGACTATATTGTTTCTCTTTATCTTGATCTGATTAGCCTCTGAAGACGTTGATTGGAAACACTGCTAATGAGTGTGACCTTTGTGTTTGAATCTTTGTTATTTTAAGTCATTTACATTATACTTCCTTTGTTTCAATATGATAATAAAAAGTATAAATACATAAATTTTAGTAATTATCTTTTACCCATAAATTTAAACTAATAAAATTTTAAGAAGTGTAATTAAATTTTTAAAATTGTAAATAATCATTGTTAGTTAATAAAACATGTATTCAAAATACAAAAATATATATTTTTGAAACAATTTTTTTAAAGATGTAACATTATGAAATAGGAGAGAGTATTATTATTTTTTCTTTTCGAGGACATTATTGTATGTCATAAGTCTTTATGAATAATGTGATCTTAATTCTTGTTTTATAGCATAAAATAAAGTATTATTAAATATTATAAATTTTATTGAATGAAAAAAAAAATCCTGACTCATTATTATCACTATAATAAAGCACATAGTGCATTGGAAGACCAGAACCATTATTACTATATTAAACACTGTGCTGTATGAAACCAACGTTTGGGTTGAATCGAAATGGAACTGATGATATTGATCTCTTTGTCCTTGACAACTCTTTTAGCCTTTCTCTTCCTAAAACCACTATTCAAGCGAACCACCACCAGTCCCGAACTTAACTCACCACCGTCTCCGTGGCGGCTTCCGGTGATAGGAAACCTTCACCAGCTAAGTCTCCATCCTCACCGTGCTTTCCATAGACTCAGCCTCCGCTACGGGCCGCTCATGCTCCTTCATTTTGGCCGTGTACCTGTTCTGGTGGTCTCATCAGCCGAAGTAGCTTACGAGGTCATGAAAACGCACGACCTTAAGTTTGCCAACCGTCCAAAAACGAAAGCGGTGGATATAATTATGAACGGTGGACGAGATGTGGCTTTTTCCTCTTACGGTGAATATTGGAGACAGATGAAGGTATGATTTTACTTATTTATTATAGATATTGACAGTAATTTTTAATGTTAAAAAGACAAAAAAAACTTTTAATGTTAAAAAGACAAGAATTTTTATACAGTGGATAGACCTCCCTCAGTTATGCTCTTTCTTTTCCCACTTTGATTTGCTACATTTTTCATTCCATCATCGAAGCTTATGGTATATTTTTAAAATCAAATATTACATAAATAATTAGTATATACTTCATCCTGCACAAAGCGCATATTACCTAAATATATATAAGGGATTGTTTTGATAAAAAAAAAAATTAGGGATTGTCTTGATCTTCTTATCTTATACAGTTGATCGAATAGATTATTCACAATATACAAACTTGCAAAATGTACCGGTTTGTAAATTAAGATGCAGGTTAGTCAAAATAGAGATATTCACATTTCACGCGAATGTAGGTTAGTCAAAATAGAGATATTCACATTTCACACTAATCTTCCTTTTGCTCTTTTTGGTTTACCTTATCATTTAAATTAAGAGTTTATGCACGGTCCATCTCCTCGGCAAGCAAATGGTGAAGTCCTTTGAGAATGTAAGAAAAGAAGAGATACATGCAATGATGGATAATCTAGAGAGAGCGAGTTCTTCTTCATCATCGGTAAACCTAAGCGATTTACTCCTTAACATGTCAAACAATGTGATATGTAAAATTGCTATGGGAAGAAAATATAGCCGTGAAGAAAGCACTAGCGATTTTGAAAATCAACTGAGAAAAATCATGGAGCTTTTAGGCGCATTTCCAGTCAGAGACTACATCCCATCTTTGGCTTGGATAGATAAAGTCCGTGGTTTGGACCGTAAAATGGAGGAAGTAAGCAAAACGTTTGTGGAGTTTCTAGAAAGAGTGGTGCAAGAACATGTAAATAAAGGTGAGAATAAAGAGGCATCTGATTTTGTTGATATGCTGTTACGTATTCAAAGAGAGAAGAAAAATGGATTCGAGCTTCATAGAAGTGATATCAGACTCATCATTTTGGTACGTAATCAAGACAATATCCTTTAATAAAGAACAATATCCTTTAATAAAGTTAATGATATTACTAACAATGATATTCTGTCCTTGTTTTATAGGATATTTTCTTAGGGGGGACGACAACAACTTTTACAGCGGTCGATTGGGCAATGACACATCTTATAAGACATCCAGAATCCATGAAGAAACTTCAAGATGAAGTCCGAAAAAATTCGAGAAATAACTTATTTATATCGGAAGAAGAAGTTGAGAATATGAAATACCTTAAAGCTGTGATCAAAGAAGTTCTTCGACTGCACCCCCCGGGTCCAATATTAATTCCGAGACAACTTAGTCAAGATGTCAAAGTGAAGGGATATGACATTTCGGCTGGAACAATAGTAAAAACAAACCATATAATTATATACCCCAACTATAAAGAAAACAATTATTTCATGTATATATGTTTGTTGTTGAGCAGGTAATCATCAATGCTTGGGCGATCCATCGAGACACCGGAAAATGGGGATCAGATGCAGAAGCATTTAAACCAGAGAGGCATTTGGATATGCATTTGAAATTTCGAGGACAGGATTTAAACTTCATACCATTCGGGTCTGGAAGAAGGCTATGTCCTGGTATAGATTTTGCAGTGACGTTAATTGAGGTTGCACTGGCAAACTTAGTGAACCGGTTTAACTGGAGAGTGGAGAGTAGACCACTTGGAGATGATGATCAGTATTATCTAGCTGAAACAACCGGTATTGAAGTTGGCCGTAAGTTCCCTTTATTTGCCTTCCCATCTTCAGCTTTATCCACTATGTAGGGTGCACAACTAGAATCAACATCATTTGATAGTTCACAAACCTCTAATAACCCATCAAATAATGTTTATGCGCAATAATTATGTGGCCAATATTGCGATTATGGCCTTTTCCCGTTCGTGGTAATTTATGTAGTCACGGATTTTTAGTGGCCATTCGGTGACAATATCGTGACTATATAGGATGTTTACTAGTGTTTATCCATTAATATGTAAGGTGCAACGAGAATCAACATCATTTTGATAGGTCACAAACCTCTCATGACCCATCAAATGATGGTTCATAGAAGCTGAAGCTGATTTTCATCACAGCTAATGTTTTTGTTCCTTATCTAAATGGTCTTATATGGTCTTCACTGATGCAAGTAAGTACCCTCCAAATAGTTTTGATAATATTCTAACTAGATAGTTCGTGCAAGCAGATCTATCTTTTTGATCTTGTCGTTATCTTGGGCATGGTCTCATGTCAACGACATAAAGAGAATTTTTAGCCATTATATTTTTCAGTTTCTTATAAAAGATGAAGTCAACATCACTTTAGATAGTAGTATTATATTATACGTGCGAGTCATGACTAAACTAATTACCAACCGACGTGCAGCCCATCCTACTCCGTATTTAAAACCAATCTGCTTTAGCCTTTTGCCCATATTGTCTTTTTCCAAATAAGGCTAAAGACAATTCAAAAAAATAAGATGGCGACGCAACTTCTGACCTTCAGAGATGATAGTAGCTTCAGGGACGATAGTAGTCAAGAGGATTGGCATGACTTTGAGGTTCTTGGTCGTGGAGACGAGCCCAAGATTCTTATCAAGAAGGCGAGTATATTGTCTGATTCCGAGAGGCGGATCTCCGTTGACCCGAAGTCACTTTTGTCGAGGAACGAGAGCTTCAACATGATAACCTCACGCCCGAGAGATCATCAAATGACGAAGCCTACCAAGTTTATAAGCTGCAGCCTCCCGAACTCAGCATCCACGTCTCCTAGACACAGCTGGAAGAACAGAACCACGGAGCAAGTTCTTGACCTAATGCTCGTTCAAAACGCTGCCGTTTCGTTTGGAAGAAGCAAATCTTGCGGTGAAGGACGTGCATGCACGCCATCCCTAGATTTCGACATGTTATTACGAAAATCAAGAACTGGACCTAATCATCAGCAACATGATCATCATGATGATAATGATAATGTCTTATCATCCTCTAACACCAAGAGTCTCTCTAACAAGAGTAGCGGAAACAACTCTTTCTTCTCAAAGACAGAGTCTAACAAAAGCAATACCAACACGGCGAACTCTAAAAGCATCAACACCTTCGAAGACGGGTTCAAATGCAGCGCGTTGTGTCTATACCTACCCGGTTTTGGCAAAGGCAAACCGGTCAGATCATCATCATCATCATCATCTCGAAAAGGCGACTCATCAATCACTAGAACCACGACAATGACTTCTACTCAATCAATGGCGAGAACTGCTTCCGTTAGAGACACAACTGTGCTCTCAGCTCGAGCCTCGTTAGAGAAGTTTGACTGCGGCTCGTGGACTTCTTCAGCTATGATCCACGAGGAAAATGTTGATCTCGGTGGTCATTTCTTCGACTTGCCTTCTGAGTTAATCAAAGGCGGTCCTGGTGGGAATGATCAAGATGATCCTGTTTCAGCGGCTTTCGTGTTCAACAAGGAACCTAGTTTGGAGAAAGAGATAAAAGGGGTTTTGAAGACTTCTGGTTCGAAGTCGAGACGGTCTATGGAGTCGCAACTTCATGTTCGGTTCTCAACTTCGTCGCCGGTTTCTTATCCGACGTCTCCGAATCATTCTTCGATCACGCCACGGTTGATACAAGCCACCGAGGATTTTAGTAGTTTCTTGGAAGCACAAACCGTGTGAATAATATAAGATGTGACTGATTAACTACTATTTTTTTTTTTCATTTTGATTTTCTTTTTATTGATTAATCGAATGAAGTTAACTACATATTTAATCTTCTCGTGCTAATTTATTTTTTGCAATTTCTATTCGAGAGAATTAAAAGTTACACATTGTAAAGACTAAAGAAACGGATACACGAGAGATAGAAAAGTAAAACTATTTTATAATTTCTAATATCAATTAAATAATATTCTTGGTAATTTCCAATATTATCTTCTTGAATCCATTAATGCCACATACTATACATAGAGAGACAAGTTGCTATGCCATTCTGCTGAATTTTCAGAACTGAAATTAGGGCTGGGCATTCGGGGTCCCAATCGGGTTTCGGTTCGGGTTCATTCGGGTTTCGGGTTTTCGGGTTCATGAATTTCAGCCCCATTCGGATATTATAAAAATTCGGGTCGGATTCGGTTCGGGTTTAATCGGGTTCGGTTCGGATTTAGTAACATTTCCAAAATCCAGTTGAACCCGAAATAGTTTCGGTTTCGGATACTTATTGGGTTATCGATTCTAAAAATATTAATTTATACTCAATTAAATTCACTATATTTTCAATCTTTTTACTAAATTGTGTATTTACCTTCTACAAACCGTATTGTTCTGCTTCTAAATAATATTATGAAACTCATCTATCAACAATATAAGATTTGTCTTTGAACTATATGTGACAACACTAAACATATCATGATTAATGATAAACCAAGTATGAACGAAAATAATACATAATGAAACATAAAAAGTTAAAGTTAACAACTAAGAATTATATAAACGTAAGAAGTAATACTGAAAATTAAAAAAACAACATTATTTAAACTTCAAAACAAATTTATTCGTAACTTAACTTCAAATGTAGTGTCAATCATCAACAACACTATATATTAGACTAAATATTGAGTTAATTATTCATATCATCTATTATATTAAAAGAGAAGTCATGACTCACTTCATGTGTGATTTTTTAGTTTGGACAATCTTTAGAAATTTCATAAAATTTTACATAACATCATTATAATATCTTTTATATAGTTTTTATTTTAAATACAAATAAATAGTTTTAAGAAAATTCTAACAAAATCTTTTAAAAGATCTTTTAGAATCTTTTCAAGATATAGTTTCAAAAATTATTTAATTAAAATTTTAATTATCATAAAATATAATTAAATTTTTAATTCATTTTAATTTATAAACAAACAATTAAAATTATGTAAAATACTTTTAACAATATCCCAAAATTTTGTTTATGTATTATTTAATTCAAACAAATATATATAAATTAGTAAGGTTACATAATAATATTTTAATTTTTTTTAAATAAAATACAAATTTATAAATTTTATATTAATAATATTATAAACCACATAAATATTATTATAAAATTAGATAGTATACATAATCAAATTATATTTATTTATTGATAAATTTTACTCCCTCCGTTTCTTAATATATGATGTGTTGGATCATTGCAAAGATTAAGGAATTTACATTTTTTTACAACAGTATTTTTACATATATAATTTTAAAATCATTCAACCAATTATTACAAAAAGTAAAATTTTATTGGTTGAACATTTTCCAATAAAGTTAAAATTAACCTTAAACTATACTTTAAAATTTTAAAACATCTTATATTTTGAAAAAAATAAATCTTCTAAAACATCATCTAATTTAAAACGGAAAGAGTATTATATATTTTCAAATATTTTTGTATTAAAATACCCGCACGGTTGTGCGGGTCGAGATCTAGTAACTAATTATTATAGGTACTCAATAATATATTAATGTGTTTTGGAAACATATTAAAAATTTAGATTGAGTATGATATAAGTTATTTTGGATTTTTAAAGTTTCGGGTTCTTTCGGATATCCATTTAAGTTCGGGTTCGGTTCGGATAAAACCCATAATCCGAAATACCGTAAAACAAGATCCATTCGGTATTTATGTCGGGTTCGGATCGGTTCAGATTTCTTTTTATCGGGTCGGGTTCGGTTCGGATTTTCGGGTTTCGGCTTTTTTTCCCAGCCCTAACTGAAATATAAAAATGATGACAAATATTTCTTGGAATAATATAATTTTGATATTTTAATATGTGTACTCAAGCCCACGCTAAATAAAGGTGTAATGTGATATTTTTAGCTTTGTAAAACAATAAATATTTTATTTAATACAACATTTCCTCACATATTACATTTGATTTACACTTTGGATTTTGGAATTAAGAAAACTGCAACATTTGGATTGCATCACTTTAACCGTATCGACCACATCAACCACATTATTTTACAGTGACCGCATGCCATAGACATAAATCGACAGCATTTCTTCGAGTCAGTCCCTAACCATTCCAAACCTTATATATATGAACCGACAGCAAAGTTGTTGTTTTGGATTTACTGATTACTTTATTTATGGAGGTTGAATGTTAGAGGAACCATTTTTATAGGAGTAAAGAGACTGTCTGTTTTCAGAGAATAATGCAGCTTGCAGAGATCATGCAGCCTCGGCCACTTTCTATGAATGATCTCCGTAACATCATAGTATTAAATTTACAACCAAAAAGTACCATCAAACATTAAATTTGACCAACCGTTTGACATGATACATGAAATAACATTTAAACACACGTATACTGTATACAATTTACATGACAAACGTATATACACACGTATACTGTATACATTTATTGATAATCCGTTACCATCAACAATTACTACAACATTGTCTTAAAGATACATAGTAGGGTTCTTGAATGTGATGCAACTAACTTACACAATGATTTTGTGCCGTACCGTCGGTGTCGGTGAGCATCCTAAACCATCATCCCTAAAATCATGTATTTGTTTTGAATTATTTGTTGTTAGGAAAACCTTTTTGTGTGTGTTGAGCATGGTGTGGAAGGATATTATTATTACATTATTTGGTTTTAGTCTATATATATATCGAAATATATATATTTATTATAGTTCATCAGTGTTTACATGGTTCCCAATCACCGAAGTATAAACTGTTTGTTTTTCTAGTAATCAATTTCAGTCTTTGTCATGTCAATATGTCAGTATGGACATACATAATATTTAAGTACCTAACAAAAGTTAAGGCAAAAAAACTAAGAAAAAGTGATTACGATGTTTCTTGTTTAAAATCAAGTTAGGGAAAATAATTGTGTAGGTTCAGACGTAAAATCTCGTAGTTTAACAGCTTCCATAAGCAAAAGAAAACAAAGAAAATTATCAGGAATATAGTCATATGATTATGGAACACTTGTATTCTACTGCAGCTAACGACCCACTTTCTAGCGCATCTGCCACTTGACAGATTCTAACCACCACAAAATGCGGGTCCCAGATGTTCCTCCTGCATAGGGATCCACACGTTTAGGCCCATCGGTGGCCGTCAAGAAAAGCTTGAAGGCACGTTCCTGACCTCCCAAAGCAAAAAGCTATCTTCTTCTGTCGATGATTAATAATACAACTAATTTACTTCTAAAATAATTTAAGCAACTCTATCCAGCCAGAAACATAACAAAGTTTCAACCCTATTTCTCGATTATTATGGAAATGAATCGTATGTTTTTTTGTCACGAATGGTTTGAAATTGTTGTCAAACTGACTTAGAATTTTATTCTTAAAAGTGATATATATATACCAAGAATTTATAAACGCATGCAGATGTTATGATACAATAAAAGAATATACCCCGAAAGAAACAACTATCAAGTAAAAATCTGCCCCATCTTCATAACCTCTAGTCCCTTCTTTTCTAATAAACATGAATACATTCACTACTCATTCCTAAAAATAATTTTCATTGGCGTGTCCTAATCAACCGGTCACCGATTGTTCTCATCTCGAAAGTCTTCACAGCAAGGCCAACGTCGCGGATCGTAGTATCGAGCACATAAGGATTATTCTCAAAAACAACTCTAGAGTCATTGAAAAGGTGACGGCAAGGCTCACGCCGCTGAGAGATGGAACCGTGGTAATGGAAATAACGAACTTTGCTCTCGGCCTTGTGGTATGTTTTCCCTTGTAGATTCTGAGACATGTGGACTCCCGTTGCAAATACATTTTGCGGCTGGACCGCGTACTTCCGGTCTCTTCTTGGAACCTTCTTGACATCTCTATATGCCATTTTCTCAAATCCCCATTTCCTGGACCATTACAAAAAAAATTAGCGTTTAGAGATCAAATCAGTACAGACCAAAAAAAAAGCAATAACCTGAACTGAAAACCAAATCATAACTGAAATGCTTTTGTCCTAAAAAGAACCATTACACATGTTCAATCTAAATCAAACAATTAAGATTAAGAAGTTAAACATATTATCAGCATCAGAATTCAATGTTACTTTAGTTAAACAAAAGCCAAAGCCGGATCAACCTAAAAAACTGAAACATTATCTACTTAATTTTAGCAAAAACAAAACTAAGAATCTTTGTAACATACATCACTCAACCCATGTGATGTGAAATAAAGCAAAGATCTGGACCGACATAGAAGACTAAAATACACAATGCTCAAAGACTTTTGCAGGCCAAGTGTTTGACAGAACCAGATTCCTACTTGATAAAATAATATTCCAAAACCTCGTGATTATATTCTCCTTTACTCAAAACACTATCACACACAGATCTTAATTAAACCATCATTAACCAAAACTAACACGAGATAATTACGATCATCACCTGTAAGTTCTCGCCGGACCATCACCAGAGTAACAAATCCGACTACTCATCGGCATCTGCTCAATAGTAAACTGAGAATAACCCTCCAAAGATTCCATAACCTCCTTAACCGTCCCCTCCCCCTCCGGAACATACATAAACTCATCAACATCAAAGAAGAAAATCCACTTGGCCATAAACCTATACCTATGCAAACAATCATTCACAACCATAAACTGATTATGATAATAACCGTCAAACCGCTCCTGATCCCTAATATCATGAACCGTCACTCTCCCCATCTCAACCCAAGGCCTTAAAACCTCGAACACATCTCCATGAATCCCCCCGGCGTCGTGCAGCACGAAATGCGAACGCTCCCCGAAGAATCTCGCGTGGTACGCGAGCCATTCCCTGACTCTCTGCGGGGATAGGTCCCCGTAGAGAGACGAGCCGCAGTAGAGATAATCGTATTGCTTCTTTGTGGAGGTGTAGAGGGAGAAGTCGACGGAGTTTTGAGGTTCGCTTAGGACTGGGATTGAGTTTGTTAGGTTTAGGGAGGGATCTCCGGTGGTTGCGTGGAGGATTAGGTTTCCACTAACGGTAACGAGTGAGGGGAAAGTGCAGTTTATAACGACGGTTGTGTAGATCCGTCCGTATCCCCAGTCAGTTAGGATTTTTAAACCGGGGGTGGAGACGGGGTTTTGAGTCGGGGAGTGTGGGACCCACTCGCAGAGGTAAGTAGGGTGGCCGTACACGTGGAGGGGTTTTGACGATAGGCCGATGACGGCGAATGAGTTGACGCCGCCTCTGTATGCGCTCATTGTCACGAAGTTGTAAGCTGCTGAGCCGTGACCGTTAAACGTCCGTTTGATAACGCCGTTTTTTAGAACTGTGTGTTCTGTTGTGTTTTCCGTAACGGAGGTGGATGTGATGTTAACGGGGAGGGCGGGGGAGAAGCGTGAGATGCAGAAGCGGAAGTCTGAGGAGGAGAGGGAGAAGGAGGAAGAAGGTATGAGAGGTAAGAGAGTGGCTAAAGTGAAGATGACGAGTAAGGCGATGAAGATGAGTTTGAGCTCGGTGGAGAAGTTACATATGAGGCTGATGAGTAGCTTCTTGTCTTTGTTTGGGTGGTGATGGTCTCTCTCTTTGGCCATGGCCATTGTGATTTGAGTTTCTCTCTTCTTTTGGCTACTGGATCTGATTAGATGAATTAGAGTAGAAGAAGAAGAAGATGAATAGATTCTCTCTCTCTACTCTGTATCTTATTGTGTATACACTACACACATGTTTTTTTCTTTGTCTTGTTACCTGCGGCTGTTGTTTATATTTATTATGGTTTTTATTATTTAAAAAATGCAATTTCCGTGATATTTCCTGAATATGCTATTTTATTTTAGTAAGGATATTTTTTTGCTTTTTCCAATCTTTGTATGATTTGTAAACAGATCAGGGTTAGTGAAAACAACTTGTAAAAAGATTACTAGAATTAGTAGAAAACACCAAATCCATCACTAGAGCAGCAAAACAGTCCTATGTAGGGGATACAAAGTTTGTTTTCTGTTCATTGTGGTAGGAGCATTTAATTCGTGGGCATAATATGAATATTATTAGGTTTTGACGATTGTTTTGTATTTTTCATGGGAAAAGTAAGTCTCTACGAGTAAATCTTTTTTCCTACTTTTGTATTATTTTGACTTGCAGACGTAACAAGGGAAAGTGTAGAGTGAAGGGGAAGGAAAGGTCATAAAAAGCAGAAAAGATTTCTAGTGGATACCAATTACCAAATGATTAATTTTTAAATGAATATGGTTACCAGCTATGATTCACATGTTTTGTATTTATAATTGTGGAAACAGAATCGAAATAGTTACATGATAACAAATAATGCTTTGGAAGAAAATAATTATAACTACATTTATGTGCTAAAGGCCAAATCATCTACATTATTAACAACAATTTTTTTGTAGTACTTATTCTTAGCGGCCAACATGTATCCAACAAGTATTAGAAACCTAATGGTATTAATACAGTTTTTTTCAACTGAGCAGTTCTTTTTAATTACCACTATTTAAATATTTTATAGTTTTTGTTAAAACTTTATTAATTTTTGTTCGAATTTTCAAGGTGGTGACATTTCACATTTCAAACGAAGAAAACGAATCACGACCGCGTTTCCTTACCGTAAATTTTATGTACTTTTCGGTTACGCTGTTTCGTTTAAAAGATTCCAACAATCTATGGGAAACCTGGCGTTGTCTCCAGTACACACCTGTCGGCCAGGGCCAGCGTGACTTTTCTGGCTTGGCTGCTCTCCAATGTTTTAGACCAGACATCTCCTACTCATTGGGTCTTAATATGATAAGGCCGATGTGGTCCGAATAATAGGCCAAGACCAAGTATCATAGAAGCCTATAAATGGGTTGTCCATCAATAATAAAGCTATTTGACTTCTTATTTCTTTTCCTTTTGGTATACATGCAAAAAATGAGATTGCACAAGACGCCTTCAAAAACATAATGACCGGAGTAATCATCTTTTGACTCATATGATAGATTTAACTATCATGTATAAAACATTGGAGACATTTGCCAGATACTTGCTTTTGGTCGCATCTAGCTTTCTGTGGAGTTGCATATTTTGGCTAAGCCACATGTAGTCAATGTAGTCCACTTGATCCTTAACTAGATTGTGAAGATAAAGGCTTTACTTACATTCTTTATACATAATAAAAATTTGAAAAGTGGACTCATCATACATAGATGACAAAATCTCTCTAAATCATGCAATGCATCATGTAATTTATTGCAATGGCCATTTGAACAAGAGTTCGGAGCCTTTTTTTTTTTGATCAAACAACATTTCATTCAAATAAAATTATCCTCCATGGCTAGAGCTTACAACCAAGTTAACCAAAGCTGATTTTGCAACAATATCAGCCTCACAATTAAGATTCCTAGGGATGAAGTGGAAAGAAATAACATCAAAATAGGACAAAGCATGATAGATATCAAACATGATACCGAACAGTTCGGGCTGAGACTCTCCATTCTTCAACAAGGAAATGAGTGAGAGAGAATCTGAAAGAACGGCCAAGGATCGGACGTTTGAATAGCGTGCTGTGAGGACAGCCAGACGGACAGCAATGGCCTCTGCCATAAGAGCTGAAGATACTGAATTTCTTGATTCGCTAATGTTAGGGAGACATAGATTGTTGTTGCCGGTGAACACCCCTCCTACGCCGCAGCTCAGCGAAGTAGAGTTCCAGGCTGCATCCACGTTACAAACAAGGATCTCCGGTGGAAACGACGGTATACTATCCTCACATCATATTATATTATGTTTTTCTTTTTCTTTTGTTGATAGTTACGAGTATAATCATGTTTTTTAATTGCAAGAAACTATGGCCAAAGTCCATAACTTCCTTGGTCAAAGACAAAAGCAGGTTGTTTAATCCATTCCCCGTAGCTACCGACAGTTTATCATATTTATAACATGTCTTCCATTAGTAACTCGTATACCTTAAGACACAAGCCGGTTGTTAGATATTAACATACATCCATATCTCAACCAAGTTCTTATATCATTTGCGTTCAAACCAACCTACGTTGTTTGCACGATTGCTAATATTCCACTAATTGTGGTCTCATTGTGGATTTGTTTAATTTCCCAAATAATATAAAAGAAAACCTAATCTTATTTTTTTGAAAATGTAGGCTTTGTGCAAAAGTATTGGCGATGTACGTTTTCAAACGTTTGAATTATTGCATATGCACAAGCCATGAGTATATCGGAGCTGTTAATTATGGTGATCTCAACATGCCAAAAACAAAAAAAAAAAGCAAAACAAAGTATCATCATGTTATAAACTAATAGAGAAATTAGTATTGTTCTTCTTTTTTTTCTTTTAATCCTAAGCATCAAGAAAAGCTCTCACAACGTCGACGATTGGAGCCATACATATCGGACATTTCTTACTGCTCCATTGCAACTCATGAGCACATTTCAGACACGTGCACATATGTCCACACCTTCAAACAAACATCAAAACCACCATTTATTAGTTGCGATTTAAAATGGCGATATGGCAAACGCACGTACCTATACAAAAGCGAGTCAACAGGCATCTCAGAGCAAACGCAACACTTGCGTTTTAACGGATTCTTAGTTTCTACTCGTTGTTCTGCAGAAGAGCCTACAAAGATTGTTCATTCATCAGTTAAAGAATTTTTAAAACGTTTAATGTGATGATAAAAAAAAACTGACCAGAGAGACCAGAATCTTGAGTTGCAGATTTCTGAAAATGAAGTTGCATATCAGTGCAAGATTTAACGGTGTTTCTCAATTCAAGCATTTCTCGTTGAAGCTGCTCCATTTGTTCCCTGAGCTCACTTATCATCTGCATCTCCTGTGTCTATTTAAGTGAAGATCTTAGCTTCCTTCTCCAACACGTAACCTAACTTGTCGAAAAAAGCAGAACAAAAAGTAAAAAAAAAAAAAAAAAACTCACAGTTTGACTTGTGGCGGATGAAGGCTCAGGGAGAGACAAAGACACTGTCGGTTCGTGAACCTTGTCAATATCTTGATCCCTAAAACTCCAAGAAATCATCAACGTACTACTCCTCTCTGATGATTGGCTGCAAGCATCAAGATCAGCTACAAGAATTGTGTTGTCGCTTGCAGCTTCAAGATTTGTCTTCTCTTGTTCTTCTTCCTCTGTTTCATTATTTTCTTGGTTCCTTGTTGTGCACTCTTCAACCCACTCTTCTTCTTCTTCTCCTTCATCTTCATCTACTTCTTGATTGTTTGGTACGGTTAGGTGATTTTGCACGAGACTGGTCATCAAATTATCTATTTTCTGTCGCAAGTCACTCGTCAAAAAGTTGGATACTGTTCGGCTGAGCAGCAATACGCAAAAGAAAAATTACAATCTCAAAAGTTAAATGAATAAAAGAACTTTAAGAAATGATCATAGGTTATATACCTCTGAATAAGGTTACATATATCCTTTTTGTCTGATTCAGCGTTGAGAACCTCAAGATACCTTTCTTTCCTCAACTCTTCCCAGTAACTTCGAGGCCTCGCTATATCATAGATCCAATCAGTCGACATTTCACCATAATAATCTTCATAGTCATCATCATCTTCTTCTTCATTTTCATCCCATTCATTTGCAAACTCTATTGCTACTTCTTTCACCTCTTCATCCTGTTGTGTAGGATTCTTCTCTTTAGCCTTCTCACTAGAGACTTCTTCAATTATATTGTTTCCATCAATCTCTTTAGTAGACTTGTCTTTTAGATTTTCCTGAATAAACATTTCTTCACCTTTTGGTAAAGGATTTGTCTCTGGAGAGGCATGACATGCAGATTCTTGTATTGGTATAATAACTTCTTGAGAACTCATGATTTTCACCTCAATGATATCTTTGGACTTGGCTCCTTCAGAACAAACCTCTTCCTCTTTCTTTCTTATTACCTTCTCTTCAGTTTCACACATTACTTCTCTACTAGTACTCTCTCTTTTGTCCTTAATCTCTTGTGTAGCAACAACTTTCTCCACTGTTTCCTTTGAAGTAGTATTACTTGTCTCCGAAGTTTTGACGTTAATGATTCTCTTTGAAGCTTCATGCAACACTTCATTTCTCTCTGTATTAGGTTTGCCTGTTTTTCCTTTTCCTCTACCTCTGTCCATAGAATATCTTCTCCTATTCCTTTTAGCCTTGGAGTTCCACATATTCACTTTCTCAGCTATTCCCATCAATGTGTTTTCTTCTACACTTTCCTCCATTTCTTTCACTTCTCTACTTTCTCTTTCAGTATGTTTCTTTAAACCATTCTTATTGTTTATTGCTTCACTCAAATCAGTTTTAGTTGTTGTTGTCTCCTGCACAACCTTTTCCTCTTTACCTTGTTGAGGACCACCAACCTCTTTGGACTTAGTTTCTTCAGAAACACAATCTTCCTTTTCCTTTCTTCTTTCACCACTTTGGACATTATTGGTTGTTCTTGTAGCTTCTTTTAGTGCATCATTTTTATCAACCCTCTCAGTATTAGCTTTGCTCTCAGTTTTAACTTTATCTGTCCATTTACTTCTATTCATTTTCTCCTCTGAGTTCCATCGGTTCACCTTCTCAGCTATTCCAACCAAAGCATTCCCTTGCACATTATCCTTAGCAATAGCCTTTTCCTTTGTGTCTCCTTCATCTCCTCTACCTTTAGGAGATTCTTTATGAAGTGTTTCCCCTACTGGTTTCTTTAAACCACTCTTCTCCTCTGTATTTTGACTCAAAACAGATTTCTTGGCCGTCTCCTTCTCGCTTCTCCCTTCAAGACCTTCTTTAGCATCAGCTTTCTCCTTTGTTTCTCGCTTTTCTCCTCTACTTTCTGCGACTTCCTTCTTAATAGTTTCTGCTAAAGACTTCCTTAAACCATTCTTGTTTTCTACAAGTTCACCCAAGACAGCTTTCTTTGCAGTTTCCACCGCAGAAACCACTTCTTGAGCCATTGTTTCTCGCTTTTCCCCTCTCCTTTCTGCAACTTCCTTCTTAATACTTTCTCCTGTAGGTTTCTTTAAACCACTCTTGTTCTCTGCAAGTTCACTCAACACAACTTTCTTCGCGGTTTCCACCGCAGAAACCACTTCTTGAACCTCTTTTACATCAATCTTCTCCATTGTTTCCTCCACAACTTTCTTCTCCAAAGACTTCTGAGGATCTTTATCCATCACCCTTCCCCGAGAAGAGACAGAACTAGACTGAGCTATAGTCTCAATGCTTCCAGAGTTTGTCTTATTTTTCTCCCTGCATTTCATTTACTTCACAACTCAATATCTCTTCAAGAACTGCATTACAAAACCATAAACTTTAGATACCTACTTGAGAAGATGCATCACACCAGACCCTCGTGGTGACCGGTTTAAATCAGACCCTCCTGCCCGGTTTAAATCAGTTCCTGCTGCCCATGACTTAGACCGATACTTATCTTGAATCGCAATGCACCTTTCGTAACATCGAATCCTAAGCGTCGACTAAACAAACACACACAAAAAAAACAAAAAGTAATAATATCTTTAGCTCTAATTAATGAAACCCTAAGTTTCTAACACAAGTCTTCATATAATAATAAAAGAAATTACATATACCTGAATCCGTCCCTTATGAGTGAACTTGGAAACACAATGACGATCTAACAAACAAACCAACTCCTTTTCACGATCACGCATCATCTGAACCAACAAATCAGCAAATGCTTGTCTCCCTCTTATTCTTGGGGAACAAGAAACCTGAGGAAAACTTCTTGTTTCTGTTGTTATTGTCTGAACTTCTTTACCATTCTCGTTACTGCTGCTTCCATTCTCGTTATTATTACCCGTTGTTGTCTCCGTGTCACTGCTTAGCTTCCTGATTATATCCATAACTCTTACGCCTTCTCTTTCTTTCTCTCCAGAAACAGATTGCGAGTCAGATTCAATCTCTTCTTCTTTATCATCATTCTCATTGCTTCCTTCTTGGATCGGTTGTATGGTTTCAGATTCTTTGATTGGTGGTTCCTCGTTGAGAGACTCAGAGCTCTCTAACACGTTTGATCCTGAAGAACTCGTTCTGCTATCGATTTGGTTTGGTGGTTGCTGCGTGGTCCTCGCCTCCCATATCTGAACAAGAGAAGAAGCCGGCATGGTTTCTTTTCTTGACGTGTTCTTGTCTTGTTGACCTGGATGAGGTAAATTCGGATCCGGTTCGGATCCTATAGAAGACGATGATGATAACCGTGGTTCCTCTGTTTTCGAAACAGAGGATTTGCTGGAAGAACATTCAGGAACAGCTTTGGTGGTGGTGGTGGTGGTGGGATCATCACCATTCTCAACGGTAACGTTTTCGAGATGATCTCTGACAAAAACGTTGAGATTCTTCTCGAAGGCGACGTGTATGTTTCGGACATTGTTGTTGTTGGTGTTGGTGTTCTTGTTCTTCTTATTGTTGTCTCCACGGATGTGAGGGCTCAATGTGTAATTAAAAGCCTGAGACGTTTCTACATCAGATGTCATCATGACGCCATTTTCTTGCAACACCCAAAACAAAAACACAAATCTTATTTAATTGGATCTTTGTCTATAATTTCTTATTTCTTGACTCTTTCTAGGGAAGAAGAAGAAGAACAAGATCATGAGATTTTCAGACAAGAAGTTTTGATGGACAAGAAGAAAGCGAAGAGACAGAACAGGGGAAAACGAAGAGACAGAGCCCAAAACAGATCAATGGAGAAGAAAGGGAAGAATGAAAAAAAATAAAAGTCTGTGCTGTTTTTCTCTCTGTTTAATTTTTAATAGATTTGATGTGTTATTATCATCCACAAATATTGTTTAGGTAAATGATCCTACCTTTTGTATAATGAAAAAAAAACTAAAAATAGATGAGTTGATTCTTGTATATGTAATTTGTAACTTTTAAAACTAAAAATAAAAGTTTTCAGACAGTGTCAAAGAAAGAGGGAGAGCACACTTATAGCATTCTCTAAATTGGAGTTGACTCGTTTAATTGATACATAGTATTCTCAGGCATTACTGGTAACATTAGATGGATTTGACTTGAACAATTTTCATTTAATCAGTGGATTTAGCTAGATATGAATCTGGATATACTTCAAGGATCAGTGCTATTGAATTATCATGTTTCAAAATTTAGTGTTATCTAAAAGAGTTATTTTTTTCCAACTCATGTACTAATTACATGTAACAAAACATGATCCACTATCATATGATTATGGAATCTACGTTAAGACTAAAAGGTAAACCATTTTCTTTTTGTAAATTTATGAATAATGTCAAATACATTTCGAAGTACATAGTATAATGTACCTACGATAACTCATAAAGAAATAAATATACAGTCTTTGACTCGTCTAATTGATATATGAATATGACTAGATTTTATTCTATTTCATGTAACTTATTATGTATGAAAATTATTTCTATAGTCTTTGATTAAAGTGTCACTGAAAGTTAATCATATATTAAATGAAAATTTAGTCTTGGCGTGATTACACTTGAAGCTGAACTCTGTGCCATTTAAAAACGAATTTAGATAAATTTTGGTAAACTAATACGAACACATAAATGGCCGTTCCTCAAGTATACAAGCCACCCACCTAATATTTGGCACTTTTAATTTTATCATCAAATACTGTTAAATTTATCATCAAACACTGTTATATATCCAAAATCGAAATGATCAACTGAACATAAACTGCCTATATAACTTCAGAAGCTACCATGGTTTGACCGTATGAGAATTGTGCAGTTATGCCTTCATGTTTGAGATAACATGAATATTTTCCTTCCAAATTCATGGAGAGTGAGCATCTATAATGTGGGTAGGCGTCCCTCAAAATCTAATATCTTCTGTGACAAATTTTTCTTTGTATCAACGATCAATTGTTTATAATGATACTATCAAATTATTATTTATGACAAATATGCAATTGATTTAAACATATATAATCTTCGATTCATTTTTAATGTGATTATAAATTTATGTTTTATTTCTGTATAATGATCCAATTTTCTTGAGACACATGTTGAGTTATAAGATTTTATAAAATGATATTAATACAAATTATTAGTTTAACCGATAAAATTAAAAATACATAAAAATAGGCCAAAATGTGAAGTTTGGTTTGGCCCAATTCTAAAACGAACTCGGATTTAGATATATATATATATATATATATATATATATAAGTATGAAAACTAAGTTTTTTGAACTAAAATCTTTTGTGTTTATAAAGTTTTTGGATTTGATTTATGTTTGAACCAGTCTAAGAAATCAAAAATGAGTATTTAATTAACTAGAAATATGTTTAAACATTTAAGATATTACTTATATATTCCTTATTAATCCAAATCCAATTTTATTTTAATTTTATTTGTCTCTTGACTGTGTTGGATATCATACTTATGATACATACTAGAAGGAGATTATAGATGTGGTTATAAACAATGATAATTGGCGGTTACTTAACCTATTGTTTGCTCTATTAGATCATTTCAAGATATTGTTCCAACCAAGAGAAAATGGAGTGGTTAATCAGATAACAAATAAGTTTTTTTTGAGTTAAGTTGTCTACAATAGTATTAGTGAAGATTGATAAAATTGTATTTTCTTTATTACGAATAAGATTAGTTCATAAATACTAATATAAGAGAATTAAGAAAAAATACCCTGAGGATCAATAATAATGCTACAATATATTTTAATTGGTGTTTAGTTTATAACATAAGGGGCAACTACATAAAATCAAAAAAAAAAAAACCAAAAACTAAAAAACTAACATCCATCCTGAACAAGCCGGATCTATATCCTAAATCGAAATGATCAACTGAACATAAGCTGCCTCATTTAATGACTTTTTGATGACCCAAATAGATGATGCTTGAGATTATTTTTCTTTTGGAAGGAACACACTCCTAAGTGTTTCTCTTTCAGAGCCGCATGGCGTAGTTTCGGGTAGATTTGTGCCTTAAACGGCTGCTCTCTGCCCTTGAATCCTCCTCATGGTTACTGCAAAATGATTGCCGAGGAACTCTCTTGTGGTCCAGCAGTAGCAATTTGTGTTGTTCTAGGGGTCTTCTGTTCCATTGATGAGGTTGAGAACTGGTGTTCAAAATCCCTAATGTATACAAATCACGCTACAAACACCATGTGGGACTTCCTCTACTCAAAGACAAGAGCATCTCTACCACACATCCTTCTCTAAAACCAGAGGTCTTCAAGCCACCATTTCAATCTGCCACTGCCTATGTCTTCTTTTCTCCTATATTTGCCAAAGAGATGATGGATATTGCAGGTGAAGAAGGATAAAGCATCCTCGTTTGGAAGAAAAAAACATATATCACATGAGACTCGATGAGCTAGGCTTCATAAGAGAGAGCATTGACATCAGAACTTTCAACCTTGTCATCGAAGTACATAGTATAATGGACCTATGATAACTCACGAAGAAATAAATATAAAGTCTTTGACTCGTCTAATTGATATATGAATATGACTACATTTTCTTCTATTTCTTGTAACTTATTATGTATGATAATTATTTATGTAGTCTTTGATTAAAGTGTCACTGAAAAATCATTTGTGTTTATGAAGATCAATTGTTGATAATGTTGGAAATCTAATGTCTCCAGTGCACAAGCTTTTCACAGTATCAAAGATCAATTGTTGATAATGATACAATCAAATTATTATTGTTATGACTAAAATTAACTTTAAATATGCAATTAATTTAAACATTATGATCTTGGATTCATTTTAATGTGATTATAACTTATAATTCATTTCTTTATAATGATCCAATTTTCTTAAGACACATGTTGAGTTATGATATTGTATACTTAAAGCGATATTAATACAAATTATTAGTTTAGCCGGATAAAATAATAAATACATAAAATTAGGACATAAATCTGAAGTTTGGTTTGGCCCAATTCTAAAATGAATTCGGATTTAGATATATAAGTCTAAAAACTAAGCTTTTGGACTAAAATCATTTGTGTTTATGAATTTTTTGGATTTGATTTATGTTTGAGCCAGTCTTAAAAAAATGAGTAATTTAATTAACTATAAATATGTTTAAACATTTAAGATATTATTTATATATTCTTTATTAATCAAAATCCAATACTATTTTACTTTAGTTTTATTTTTATTGATTGTGTTCGATGTCATGATTATGATACTAGAAGGAGATTGTAGATGTGGTTATAAACAATGATAATTGGCGGTTACATAACCAATTGTTTCCTTGATTAGATTATTTCAAGATATTGTTCCAACAAGAGAAAATTGAGTGGTTAATCAGATAACAAATAACATTTTTTGAGTTAAGTTGTCTTAGTGGTATTAGTAAAAATGATAAAACTGTATTCTTATAAATGAATGATTCTGGATTAATGAAAATACATTTTGAACCTGAAGAATTACTAAAATGTGCTGATATAATTAATACAGTAGTTATTGGTTTTTGTTTTTTTTTTTCTTAAAACCTATTTTCTGTCTAATACAGATTTTTGTGAAAAATGATTTTCAAAAATATAACGAAAATAATTTTTACAATAACTACATATTTCTTAGAAAAAATGAA
Source organism: Eruca vesicaria subsp. sativa (assembly GCA_932364175.1). NCBI lineage: Eukaryota > Viridiplantae > Streptophyta > Magnoliopsida > Brassicales > Brassicaceae > Eruca > Eruca vesicaria. The sequence continues at coordinate 582,787 of CAKOAT010152932.1, forward strand.
AATTTAATATTTTAGTTTTGTTTCAATTATGATTTCATATTTTGTTTATTACGAATAATATTAGTTTATAAATACTAATATAAGAGAATTAAGAAATAATACCATAAGGATCAATAATAATGCTACTATATATTTTACTTGGTGTTTAACTTACATCTCCAACTTCACTCCATAATTTACTACAAAATAGAATAATAAAATTAAAATAATCAGTAATAATTTTTTTATTTATTCATCATTCAATTTCTTATTCTATTTTTTCAGTAAATTATGAAGTGAAGTTAGAAATACTCTAAAAGAACAGACAACTATAAAAAAAAATCAAAAGCCAAAAGTCAAAAACCAAAAAACTAACATCCATACTGAACAATCAGGATCTATATAAATATAATTGTTTCAGTTTAAGCCACTAAACACAAACGGACGACAAATATTTTCAACAAATTTCAAGAAGAAGATTATTGTTGAAGTGTGGTTTAATCCGTGGGAGCATGTGGTGGGTATGGGACTTGGTGATGTGTTCGCGAACCAGCTTGTGAAATGGGATGTGAAGCTTAAGAAAGATTTTGAAGTCATGCTCGATAAGGCTAGAGCTGCCAATGAGCGCCGTTACTTTGGTATGTCTTACTTTTATTTTTATTTAAAGTCTTTGTCTTTGCTGATTTGCTTCTGTGTTCCATGTTCTTAGTTCAAAGGTTTAACCTTTTTGAAGTTCATGAAAGTTTGATGATTTGAGCAACAGTAGCTCTCAATAAGAGTGGAAATATTAGATACTTTTTGATTGTTTATTGGGCTCTAGAGTTTTGATAGGCTGTATGTAACTTGCAAGTAATACTAGTTGTCGTATGTAAATGATCTCCATGGAAGATTTTTGTTAAGCAATGCTGAATGCTTTCACTAACTCATATTTATCCAAACTTCTTTGGCATATGTTAAAGTTCAAGGACTTTCCTGTTTAGTTTCATGTCGAAATCTCTTCTTGTTGATTGCTTCTGTATCACGTTTCTTATTCTGTCGGGATTGAATAAGTTTGCCTGCTTAAATATTGACTTGTTACTTATATGACTGGGAATACTTTAAACTATTCCTTTGTTTTTCTTGTGATGCAGATGACGATCGGGATTACTAGTCATTGAGTGATCTTTGAAGTCTTCATAAAAAAAAAGTATCTTCCTCTGAAGTTATCACAAGTGCTTGTTTTGTTTGATCTTCTCTGTAAAATCTTTTCTTCTCCTCTTTTTTCTTAGAGCTGATTCTCTTTTGCTTCCGCACTAGAGCTCTTTTCATTCAGTGTTTTTGGTTCACAATCTGAATCACTTCTATCTGTTTGTACCTGGCTAATAATTTCGAATGAGAAACCATTGAATGCTTTTAAAATTCACGAGTCACTACATATTTTGCTAGTTTGAATAGTTCAAAAAAGAAAAACACAGGTATCTATAACTTGGCTCAAGATGCTTAAGAAAACCAATATGACTTGCCAGTAGCCAATAAGCAAATGTTCAAGCAAAAACAATAAGTATTTGTGGAGCTGCCACTCTATACAAATGCAGATATTATAAATACATAATTTCAGAAAGAAAAAAAAATCAATTTTGCAGTTTCATGTCTTCAAAATCATTAGCAGGGATCACTTTACAGCTTTCTTAAAACCAGCAGTTCTGTTGTTGAAGACATGGAGAAGGCTATCACATGCTTGTCTAGAAGATGGTCTCTCTTGTGGAGAAGTTTTCGTGCACTGAAGTGCAATCTCAAGCACTTTATAAGCTGCTTCTTCTTCAAATGGCAACAGCGGCTTAAGCTTTGGATCTATGAGCTTCTCTCTTGCAGAACCAGCCATCTGAAGATGTGTTTCAACCCATCTCACCATATTCATCTCTGCACCAAACACTGACTCAGTTGGCATTTTCCCGGACACAACCTCCATCAACACTATCCCCATACTGTAAACATCGCTCTTCTCAGTCGCCTTCAACGAGTATGCATACTCTACACACACATATTTCAAAGCATTAGATTTTTAAACAGATAATAATGTTTGAAAATTTGGTCTAGGCAGCAAATCAAAACTAAACTAAACAATTTATCTAGACCGAAAAATCGGTGTAGATGCCCGCCTAATCAATAATCCCTAGTGCATAATTACCGCCTATCGATTTTTTGAACATTGGTTAATATGCAAAATCAAGAAAAATTGAGAATAAGAAGATAAGTACCTGGAGCAATGTAGCCATAAGACCCAGCAAACCAGGAATTCGATTCTGTGTTTGTATCATAGTTCTCAGTTAAGACCTTGGCCAGACCAAAGTCTCCCAAATGTGCTTCCATGTTGGAATCAAGGAGCACATTACTGGATTTGATATCACGGTGGAGGATTGGAGGAACACAGTCATGATGAAGATACTCTACTCCTTGAGCCAATCCCACAGCTATTCTCAATCTTGCTTCCCAGTCCAAAACCTTCTTCTTCTTTTCATCCTCAGGTTTCTCATCATGAAACCAATCCCATACGCTTCCATTCTCCATATACTCATATATCAACAGATTCAATCCTTCAGATTTGCTACTGCAGTAACCCATCAGCTTAACAAGATGCCTATGTTTGATTCTCCCAAGGGTCTTAACCTCTCTGCTGAAGCTCTTGTTAGACATGAGATCATCTTTCCATAGAATCTTCTTCACAGCAACTGTCTCACCATTCTCAAGCTCAGCCTTGTAAACCTTCCCTGACCCTCCTGAACCAATCATGAACTCCTCGCTCAAGTTACGCGTGGCGTCCATGATGGCATCCCACTTGATGTCTGACTTTGAGGAAGCTCCTGTCCTAAAGAGAGGCTTGTGTGTAGCTTGTGAAGAGGAGCTTGAAGAGGAGTAAGCAGTGCTTCCATCCCCAACTTTCTTGAAGAAGTCATGCCTTTGTTTGAAGAAGAGAGCGATCACAAGTATCATCAAAGCAATGGCTGCTAAAGCTGAGACTGCTGAGATTGTAACAACTGATCTTGGACTAAGTTGCTTGTTGTCTCTTCCAGCTCTGTTGCAATGACTAAGAGGGCTTCCACAGAGACCTGTGTTGCCTATAAAGGAATCAGCTGGCCATCTTGAGAACTGTTTCTTGAGTTTGCCTTTGAAGTTATTGAAAGAGAGGTTAAGATACCCCAAACTCTTCATATCTCCTACAGCACCAGGAACTTCACCTGTCAGCTGATTATGAGACAGATCAAGAGTCTCTAGCTTTGTCAACGTCCCAATAGTAGAAGGAACATCTCCGGTGAAGTTATTGTAGCTTAGGTCTAAAGCACTTTGAAGATCTTGAAGCTGTCCAATCTCCAAAGGGATCTCTCCTGCTAAACTGTTTCTTGATAACCTAAGCTCATATAGCTTACTAAGCTTGCCTATACCTTGAGGAAGCGAACCTGAGAACTGGTTCTTATCAAGGTTAAGAACATTGAGAGCTCCCAAGTTACCAATCTCCTGAGGAATCGATCCGTTAAGAAAGTTTCCATCAAGAGATAACACAAGAAGCTTTGTACAGTTGAACAACTCAGTAGGTAAAGATCCATCAAACTGATTAGAAGAAAGCTTGAGCTCTCCCAACTGAGAAAGCTTCCCAAGCCATGGAGGTATAGGCCCTGACAAGAAATTGTTGTTGAGATCAATGTGTGTCAGCTTCTTGCACAAGACTAGCTGTAAAGGAATGGTTCCTGTAAGAGAATTGCTTGAGATATCCAACAGAGACAGCTCACGGATCTTCCCAAACGTCCAAGGGATTCTTCCTGTGAACTGATTCTTGCCTAGCCTGAGACGGTCAAGATTTGGAGAGTTTCCTAGCTGGAGTGGGATCTCATCTTCAAACTCGTTGTTGGTGACATCAAACGAGAGGAAAGAGGTGGAGCCACACAGTGGAAGGATCGTACCGTTGAGTTTGTTGTGAGAGAGGTTGATTCTCGTGAGGTTCTTGAGATTGGTGAGTGAATCAGGAAGGGTTCCTTGGAGAGAGTTGTTGTAAAGCATGAACTGTTGTAATCCTTTTAAAGATCCGTAGGAGGAAGGAATCGAACCGGAGAGCTGGTTATCTGCTAAATCCAAGATTTTGAGGTTGTGACAGTTACCTAAAGTGGCGGGAAGTTCACCAACGAACTCGTTCTGTCTTAAATGAAGCAAGTTAAGCTCTTTTAGGGCTCCTAGTGAAAGAGGAATCTCTCCTTCGAAATGATTCCCGAATAAATCAATCATCTTCAAACTTGTACAGTTTCCAATCTCTTTAGGGATCTCCCCCGAGAACCGATTCTCGTATAGAAACAAAACTTCTAACTTCTTCAGCGCGGTGATTTCGTTAGGTAACTTGCCATCCAAGTTATTGTGATATAACACAAGCCATTGTAAGTTGGTGAGGTTTGATATAGATGGAGATAACTTGCCTTCCAAGGTATTGTTGTGGAGATAAAGATCCGTGAGTTGGACTAGCTGAAACAGTGATTCCGGTATGGAGCCGGTAAGAGAATTGTTTGACAAGTCAAGCTGCTTAAGCGATTGACATCTGCTGATCTCAGCAGGGACTTCACCGGAAAGCTGAGTTCCAGACAGAACCAGCTGTTCCAAGCTTGTGCTGTTCGAACATAAACTCTTTGGCAAAGAGCCAGAGAAACCGTTGTTTGCTAAAGCCAAATCAAGAAGCTGACTCATGTTCCAGAGCTCTTCAGGTATCTCTCCGGTGAGATTATTCGCCGATAAATCAAGTGTCTGAAGATTCTTCAGATCAGCCAGAGTCTTGGGGATAAGACCTTGGAGATTGTTTTCCATCAAGTTAAGATACTCGAGTTGACTCAGCTCACCGAGTTGACTCGGTATCTCACCGGAGAGACCGTTACTCGCGAGGTTGAGTATCTCGAGGTTCTCCAGGCGTGCTAACTTGGCAGGTATCGTCCCGTTGAGCCTGTTCGCCGCCGCCGCGAACACGGTGAGGTCGGAGCAGTTCCCTAACTCCGCCGGAATCGGACCTTCGAGGTTGTTATCTTGAAGTATCAACGACTTAACTCGACCGAGTCGACCGAGTTGACTCGGTATCGGACCGGTGAGTCTGCACGAGGCTAAGGCGAGCATCTGGAGGTTGGCGAGGCTCCCTAGCGTCTCCGGGATGGTTCCGACGAGCTCGTTGTCTCCGATTCGGAGAGAGCGGAGGTTGCGGAGGGAGCCGAGTTGACTCGGGATCTCGCCGGTGAGTTGGTTGGAGAAGAGGAAGAGTGACTCCAAGGAGGTGAGGTTGGAGAGAGCGGTTGGGATGGGGCCCGCTAGATTGTTGGAAGATAGATCGAGGTGGATTAGGTTGTCAAACCGGCTAAAGGATGGTGAAATCGAACCGGTTAGGGATAAACCGGATAGGTTGAGGGCTACGACGCGGAATAAACCGGTATCGTCGCATGTGACGCCGGTCCAGGAACAGTAGTTGATGTTGAGAGAGTTCCATTGTGGGAGTGGATCGTCTTCTCCTGGATTGGTGACGAAAGATTTCTTCACTTCGAGAAGATTGTGGAGATCGTTGGTTGGACCGGTTTGAGCCGAAATCGAACCGAGTGAAGAACAGAGGATGAACAGAGCGAGAAGAAGAGTCTGCATGGTTTCTCTATGTCTTGTCTCCTTTTCTTCTTTAGAACTTTGTGCACTTTTTATAGCATTGGTTTGATTTTTGTTGAAGAGAGTGAAGGAGAAAGATGATTAGTCATTAGAACGGTGCATAGGGTCTCTCTCTCTATGGGAATAAATGTAGAGTTTATCTCTCTCTCTTCTGTTTTTTTTTATTCTCTGTTACTGTTTTATTGATGTTTAGAGAGAGAAAGAGTTGATGAAGAGATTGGGCAATGTGTGAGAGAGAGATGGGAAAATGGAATGGGAAGGCTCAAAGATAAATGGTTCGGCTTTTATAAATAGCGGCAAAGGTCAACGATCATATGTGTGTGTACGTAATTGTCCGTGTACAATCAAACTGTGCCTAAAAAACTTTGACAAATTAAACATTGGTCTTCTTAGGAGCCACAGTCCACACTCCACTGAATTATATAAAACATACGTTCGTACACATTATATTCATATCAAACTCGTAATACTATAGACTTTGATTATATGGTTCCCTGGTGAATTTTAATTATATCAGATTTTCAAGATATGCGTCCAGGTTTTGTTTTAGGCATTATGACAATTGACCAAAGAAAGGATCTTTTAAGTTTTTTTTTTTGCTACTAGTTGAATATATCGAAATGCTAAAATCAGATTCATGCATGCTGATCAATTTAAATTCCAGACCAAAAGCTGCGATCATATCTCTTTTTTGTTTTTCTTTTCCTTATGCAAAAAGCTGCAGTTAAATTGAAAATGATAAAGTTTACAGTCATTCCATTTCACAAGTCATTTCATAGTGTAACATTTTATCGAGCGAAAACATGATTACTCTTCTGAATATTTAGAGTATCGACTCTACACGGTATCCTTTGTTTCTTGCATATTGTTTATATTGTCTGGAAACGCAATTATTTGCTTATATCAAAGACCCAATTTCGTGAGAAGTTCATACTTGTATTTATATTCTGTTACTTTTCAAGAAGTTTAGTTGTTTAAGTAATATTAATGAAATAAAGAAAACAATAAGTATTCAAAAATATGGTGATGCATGGCTTTGACCTTGGCCAAGGAAAAAGAGTGGTTGAGACAATGACATGGTTTGAATGATATCTTTTGTATCATTTTTTGCTTTGGTTAAGTGTGTTAGCTTCTCATCACGTCAACCGTTTCACGATAAAGAGAGCAGTTGTGTTTCCATTTTTAATCTTTGTATGTTTATGGATGTACATTAATAACGTCATTATATGATATCCCCTGTATATCCTTACCAAGTCAAATAATAAAGTTATCATCACACTGCAACACTTTTTATTTGGTTCGGTGATTCTCAGTTTATCCATCAACGTAAAGAACAAACTCGTGAACTTGAACAAGTACGTGTTCTTACTATATTTTATCCCATTGCCAAAAAAAAAGTTATCAAGAATAACTAGGGTTAGTTGTAGATATAGAGTACTGTTGTCTTTCGGAATCTAGCTTAAATTTAAATCACTCCTGTGTCCCATCTAGTTATAAATAAAAATGGAATAACACATCCAGAACTATAAGTGATTATCAAATGTAGTTATTATATATAAACTTTGGTTGACCTTGATAATGCAAGATCGAATCAAGTTTACGTACAACAACTTGTTCTATAATTGAAAATGGAAATTTTTTTTAATTAAATTGTGAGTATTCTATTGAACGATATTCTAAATCCAAAAGCATGAGACAAAGGAATTATCTTCGATCCACCAAAAAGGTCAAGATTCGTAAATTTATATACTTGTCTATTGTTTTTTATTGTTTGGTTGTCTATATATATACTTAATTAGGTCTTAAATTCAAAGTGATATATTATGTAATTTCATTATGCGTGTCAAGAATTGTGAGTGGTTTTACTTCAAGAACAAGATATTCAATATTATAGATGATAATAACATAAGATAGATTCAAAGATTAACAACCATGTTAGTCAATGTATCATATACGTAGCCAAAGATATGATATGAGTTGCTTATTGTTCTGTATAACTAAGGGTAGGTTTGTCTTGTTGAGACCGTAATTTTTCTTGTAAAGAGTAATTGCTAAACAAAGAGTAAACGAAAAGCAACATTATTTAATTGATTAGTCTAATCACAAGGTTAGAATAAGCTAAGTAATAGTCTAATCAAATCGAGACCAATTAGTAATTATCATGCCACTTTTACCACGTACATTTTTTAACTAGCAACATTGAACTTGAATTATAGCGTAAGGGACACGACACAACTACCCTAAAACATTTGAGACTAACACGGGACTATAAGGGAAATATGAAACTGAATACACCCCATCAGAAAAAAAATGGAGTTAATCAGCCAATAATTAAAGTTTAATTTGAGTCTTAAACTAGTCCCACCAAATGTTTTTTTTTATTTGTAACTAACCTTTATTTTTGTTCACCTTGTAACCAACCATTTCTAGATCAGAAAAAGCCAACACATAGTTCCAAAACGTTTGTTGGCTAATCAAACCCATTTGCAAAACAACCCATAAAAGAAAAGAGGTATGGATTACATTGGGGTTAAAACAATTTAACAAAATTACTCCAACTGATCCATATAGATGTATTACAGTAAACAAAAACAGAATCTTCCAGTTTCATGGTGCAGTTTCTAAGTATGAGTCTCAGCTCTAGATAAAGGTGAGAGTTTATAAAGGAGTGAAGAGAGACGAGTTTATAAGGGAGACGACGGAAGAAGCCATTCCTCAACGAAATAGCGCTAGAAACAAAAATGTGTTCAGGAGAGGGAAACAACATTGTTTTCTATGTTTTCAAGTCTTTTATTAACTATTCATAGCTATAAAATTACTCAACTATCAGTAGCAACAAGCTTTCATAGCTCAGTTGGTTAGAGCACCCGTTTAGTAAGCGGGAGGTCTTGAGTTCAACTCTCAATGAAAGCAAATCTAATCATTTTATTTTGCCTTTTTTTATTTTGCCTTTTTTTATATTGCAGAACACATCCTAATCTTTGTCATACAGAAACGATTCTAAGAAAACTCTTACAAACATGCAAACAAACAAGCTTTCATAGCTCAGTTGGTTAGAGCACCCGTTTAGTAAGCGGGAGGTCTTGAGTTCAACTCTCAATGAAAGCATATTTATCTTTTTTTCCTTCTCACAAACCCCAATCCTTGATATCTTAAACAGAAAACATCCCAACATTAACTTATTTTTCATGACCATGAAATTAAACATCTCTCTATCTCACTCTTCTTTATTCTTACAAGGTATATATTATATATACAGTGAGTGATCTCAAACATTTCTTTTTAAATCTGTTCCTGAAAAATACAACTACTGGACAGGTTTGGTTCATTTGGTCATAGTATAGTATTAGGCAGTAGAGTTGTGAGTGAAAGGCTCAGCTTCTGGTGAAAGTATAGTATTAGGCAGTAGAGTTGTGAGTGAAAGGCTCAGCTTCTGATGGAACTTCACGAGCTCTTTGGCTCTCAAGTGGCATATACTGTGACATTATCGTCATAATCTCCGAATCCATGTAAGACTGTGAGAAAAACCCCAAATTCAAAAAAAGTTAGTTGGTATTTTATATCATGAATTAAAAAATGGTTTAGTGGAATCAAGAAGAGTACCCTGAACCGGTATTTGTAGAATATATAACCAGATAAACCCGCTACTGCGACGATTGCTAGTATCAAGAGTGTGAGCCACCATGCTGTTTTGGATCCATTTCTCTCTGCATGATACAATGGTTTAGAAAAAAATGTAAACTATATGCTATTGTTACGAAACTGGAGTCATGAATGATATAATATTTTACCTATACAAGTATCTTGATCGTATATGTAAAGCTTGTCACCAGAACAACTACATCTGTGTCCACCCCATGTGTTTTTGCATTTGCAACCGCTGCATTGACACACCAAGCCCTCTTTACATTCGTTGACATCTGCAACAGAGCCAAATCAAACCACTATATTACATAACTGGTTAAAATCGATAGAAATTTAGGACAGGATTCTTGAGAAGCCTTACCTTCACAAGTGACTCCATCGCCTTTAAAACCAGGAGGACATTTGCAGCCAGTAGACATAGAGTCCTGATTGTTCATAAGTAGTTTGTTAAATAAATATCAAAGAGATGATTAAACTGAAACAAGAACATCGAAAGGAAATGATTTGATTGGTAACAAGAGAATCACTAAACTGAGCAAGCAGAGAATGTTACTCCATTTCTTGTATCAGACCAGCAACCTCCATGGTTAATAGTACACCTCGCAGGCCCATAAGCTGCAATACTCAATCACAAACCGGATAATCAGAGAAAATTCAAGACCAGTCTCAACATTTTGGGTTTATGTTGTGTGAAAAAATAAACAACTTACGTGTGCATGAAGTGTACCCATCTCCTTTATATTGAACACCTTTGACAATTGGACACTCGCAGATTCTTCCTCTAAAAGTGTCCTAATCAAAAGAAAACTCAAGACATTATAGGACTTTGAAAAGAAACATTTCAAGTCAAATTCATACAAAATGAGATGTGATGTGAATTAAGCTACATACTTTACACGCAGTCATGTTCGCTTTTGTATCTTGCCAGCAACCACCATTATTGTCAAGACATTCATTAGTCTCTAGACCCGTGTTTAAGCAAATGGGAGGATCTGATGTTTCGTTGAATCCTGCGCATATCGCTTTCAGAACAGCGGTTCTCTCCAATCTCCCTTCACAAGCACAAACAATAACAACATAAAACTTCAGTATCTTGAGAAACTTATGTATCTTGAAAAGTTAAATAAGCAAAATCCAAACCTCGATATTGAGCGTTGTTGATGACTAATGTTGGCAATATAGTAACATCTCCTCGCTCTCCTCGGCCAAGCTTGATGATGTTACATACAATAAAGTTAGCAACCAAACCTAATGTATAATCCAACCAATAAGTTAAAAGGCAAGAAAATCAAACCTGAACTACTTGCTCCATTTTAAGAACTTCGTTCTCCGTATCAGCCTCTGGATCACCCATGCATTTCTTGACCTTCTCAATGGGTAAATCTGAGAGAAATCTTGAGAATTCATAAAACCATAACAAAGAAAGAAATAAAATAAGGGTTTTCTCTTTAAACCATAACTCTTACTTAGAGATTTGATGACATTTTCAGCACACTCTATGCTATATTTCTTCTCCTTCATTGAACACCTAGCATGAAAATCAGTAACATAATCCCACCAAACCCAAGACCGGCTACTCTCATTAGCAACTCTATGCACACAAAGCTGTCTCAGATTCTCAAACACAACATCTTTCCCTTCATACCCTTCTCTGAAATTCTTCTCAGGATCAGGAGCACAATATCTCCCATGGTTTATACACTGAGACTTACACTGTGGACTGTTTACAAACTGAAAAGGACAAAACCAAGTGATGTAATGCGGCGTAAACGCCGTGTAACCTCCTTTCTCAAGTATCTGAGCATGACCCTTAAAGTTCTTAACAAAATCCATCTGCTCATCGCACCGTGCACCACACTCGTCGTTGCTATTAGTCCACAGCTCGTACTCTACTCTCTGGTCAGGATGAGGCACAGATTCTCTCCAGTCTAGCTTCAAGACTATGTCTTTACCTTTCTTGAAACCTTCTCTTAAGCTGTCTCCGAATGATTTGTCGATTAGAACCGATGGGATTGTTAGCTTCTCTATAAACCCATCCGCGTCTCTGCTCTCTTCAGGTGAGTCCATTGTTAGCAACGGCTCGTCTTTGTTGTCTGCGACGAGAACTGCCGCAGCTCCTGCTTGCTGCGCGTTCCATGCCTTTAATGCAAAGTAACAACCTGAAAACAGAGCATCAAAAACAGAGGACCTAAAAAACAGAACGAATCGCAGAGAGTTTAAAGTTTAAATCTTTCACGTCCTATTGGTTTAAAGTTTAAAGATTTACACTCAAATCTAAATTTTCAGCATGACCCATTAGCCAGAACAGAGTTTCGATCAAGACTTAGAACAAAGACATGTTTTTTTATTTTTTTAGTTTATTCAAAAAGACAGAACAGAACACATGTTTTAAACTTTTGAGATATTTTTTGTTGTTGTTGTTTTTGTTGTGTTGTGTTACCTCCACGATCGAGAAGGAGAATAGTGGGACGAGGAAACTTGGGCTTGAAGGTTTTACCAAAAGCAGAGCAACCATCGGTTTTACTATCCGGGTAAACCACTGCTCCGATTAGAAACCCGCCGTAATCGGGTAACCCGAAGTTGGCTATCGAGCCGTCGTGCTTTGACCTCATCTCCTCCGGGTTTAGAACTCTTATGCTCTCTTTCTCCACCACGAACCTCGCGTCCACGTCCACGACGACCATGGCGATCATGGTCAACGCCGCGAGGAGAGAGGTCAACGTTCTCCCGTTGACTAAACTCATGTCTGAATCCACCACCAAGGATTGGGATTACACGATGGATCAAAGTGTGTTTATCTGATTGTTTCCCGGCAAAAATGAATGAGAGAGAAAAATCAAAAACAGAGGAAAAGAGATATAACTGAAGCTTTTTATGAGTTTAACTGTTTCTAATTGAAGATGGTAGAATATATGATGGTATAAATAAATACAAATGGAAAAACATATATTTTTTTTAAGAAAATGGAAAAGGATTGGAAGATGTTAGACTTTTGTTTTCTTATATGATTTTTCTTACAAGATGATAAAATAGGAGACTCGATCAAAGCCTTGACTTTGCTATAAACATGGTGTGTGTGTCACGGTAGACAATATGTTTTTGTATTTAAAATTTGTAGGAGAAAAAGAAATTAGAACTATAACATTTTACTTGTCAAAACAAATTTATATCATTTCATAATTGCTTTTTGACGTAATAAAAACCTTAATTATTATCTCTCTCTTTTGCCTAAGGAATTTTCGTATATCAAAAGATTTGTAGGTGGGTGCAACGACAAATGTATATTATTGTTTTTGTTTAAGTCAATTAAAAACTGGTTAGACGAATAGCAGACATGGTCCATGCAAATAAACAGAAACATTGACTTCAAACGGGATGGGTTTCAATTAGGTTGTATTTAAACGCTCTTGAAAACATTCAAGATATATGGGTGTGTTGAAGAGGATTTGAAATATTTTAAATGATTTAATTTTAATAAAGTTTAAAATAACTTTTTAAAAAATTATGAATTTCAATGATTTAATTAAATTATTTTAGAATTTCAAATTTAGATATATATATATATATATATATATATATTTAATTAAAAACTCTACCAAACACTTTAGAATCACTCAGAATTATTAAATTTTTGAAACAAAAGATCCCTCCAAATTATAAAAGTCATTAATTAAATATTCACATCAGTTAAAACTTCAAAATCATAATCTTGTAAACTATATTTTTTTTTAAAAAAAAACTAGATGTTTTTATGCACCATGTGCAGAAATAAAAATTATATTTAAAAATAAAATTCAATTAGTTTTTAAATTTATTATATTGTTACATTGTTATGTTAATTATATGTAAAAATTAAGATAAAATAAATAACTTTTATTCAATATAGAATATATATATTTAATATGTAGAATATATATGTATATATTTAAAATTGAAATTTGGGAAAGACTTTTTTATCTTTTTTCTTTTGGTTAAAATATGTTAAATCGGATTTTATACAATTAAGAAAAAATTTTGTTAGGTATATAATTATCAAAATATAAAATTAAATAATATTTCTACAATTTATAGATGTTATAAAATTCTTTTCACTATATAGATGTTATAAAACTAACTATATTAGAACTAGAAAATCATAATTTTTAAAAAATCAACATAAAATTTTGAAAAAGTATTAAAAATGATAAATTAGGAAAATAGACTTGAAAAATATTTCTAAATTTTTAAATATTGTTATATTTATATTTCTACTATTATATTATTTATTGTTATGTTAATGATAATTTATGAGTTAATACTATATTCTAAACACCTACCAAAAATATATATTAACACTAAGTGTACATGTCATAATTAACTTTAATTCATGTCATCATTTTTAGTAAAATTGATTGTGGTGATGACACATGTTAAAATCACTTCACAAATAATAGATGAGAGATGTTGAAATAATAACAGATTTCTCATTTCATTATTAATCACTCCAAATCTGAAAATTTGAATACACCTCCATAATATGTAATCAGCCAGTATATTAGCCTAATATATAATATATATATATATATATATATATATATCCTATGATAATCTCTTCTTTTGGTTAATACAAAAAGTTTCTTAAAAACATTTAACAAATTGTGGAATTACCATGGCCTAGTGGTCAAGAATTTAAAAACTTTTACATTAAGGTTTAGAGTGTAATTTGTAAGTTTCAATTCCTGGAAAAAAAATTATGCAAAAATTGAAAAAAAAATTACAAAAGATCTTCGGAATGGCGCAAGAAATACCATAACAAATGGATTTCATTGGACGACTCATAATGATGCATACGCATAAGGTATGTAAAATTGTCGGCTATAATATTGTCTATATATTGTTTCTCATAATTTGTAATAACATAATTAACCGGATAAAAAAACATTTAACAAATTAAATTTACGAAAATAAATTTTTTTTGGCAAACAGATTTTAGTGGTACACTTTTATTCGTTAGCAAAAACGGAAGTTCTTGTTATTCATATTCGCCTCTTCAGTTGAATCAAATCATATCAGCAAAACTCTCAAATTGAGATCAAACTCGTACTCGATTCTCTCTTTCAATCTCAAAGACGCAACAGAGAGGCGCACGAGTTTGCATGATTCCCAATATTGTAACAATGCCCATTGGGCATCAATCAATGAAAGTTTTGCCGACAAAAAGAATATTTACTAGTATAGAAACTGCGCGACCACACGAGGTTATTTTTCTAGGGTTTGTTTTGGTTATAAAAACTGCTATGTGTTCTCTGTCGCCAAAAAAAACCGCAGCGGCTCGACTTTCTTAAGAAAAAAGGATATAAACAAAAGTAGAAAAAAGGATATAACAAACAAAAGTAGAAAAAATAAATATTTGGAAACTATCTACTAGTATTTAAACTGCTCGTGGACTAGGTTTTTTTTTCCTCTGTTTTGTTTGAGTTATAAGAACGCCTTGCATTCTCTGTCAATACTTTTTATGGGGGATTTAATCAGCAGTTTGCCAGATGAGATTCTTGGCAAAATCCTGTCTTTAGTTCCGACAAAAGTGGCTGCTTCCACATCGGTTCTGTCCAAGAGGTGGATGAATCTGCTGTCTCTTGTAGACAGCCTTAGTTTTGATGAGTCGATGGTTGTCTATCCCAACGAAGAAGAAGCTAGAAACGGTTCACTACGCTTCTCTGATTTCATAGAAAAGACACTTGTGCAAAACACCTCTCCCGTCATCAAGACATTCTCTCTCTGTCGTTTAGTTAGGACGTCCGAGAGTTACGATGATGAATCTGCCCGTGTCAACCGTTGGATTTGGACTGCAATGGAAAAGGGTTTGTTGGAACTACACATGTACGCCCCAAACCCTAGGACTACTGTTAGTATAGAACCTAGGTTACTAAGGAGTACCACACTGGTTAAGCTCACAATCTGTGGTCATTATGATATTCGTAGCTTTCGGCGTGTGTTTTTCCCAGCCCTGAGATCACTTTCTTTGATAGCTGCGCTTGATCTTTACTGCTATCGCCTAATGGTCAGTTCTTGTCCTGTGCTTGAAGAGTTAACCATACGTGACTCTGAATTTCCAGATATGATGCCAACCACTGGTGCTATGTTCGTGAAACATGCATCGCTCAAGCGTCTTGCGATTGTTACACCTCTTCCCGATGTTACAGACTACTTTTTCGCGGCTGATTGTTTCGAAGGTGCTCGCCAAACAGTCACTTTCCAAGCACCAAGTCTTGTCTACCTTGACTATTCTAGTTTTGTCTTTAAAGAGTACGAGGTTGATGATTTCGTTTCTCTTGTCGAAGCAAGGCTGAGTCTCAAGTTATGGATGTCTACTACTAATTTTGATTACGATGATGATTATGTTTACGATGATTATGGTTATCTTTGTCCTGTTGATGATCCAGACCCACATATATTCGGTGATGTTACCTGTCTAGTTGCAGCTATGAGAAACATTACGACCCTTCACTTGTCTCCTGATTCCCTTGAGGTCGGTCCTTCTATATTATACTATTATTTGTTTTTAATTTGTGATATTAAAAAAAATTTATATAATGGATTAGGTGTTTCATTTCTGCTGTAAATCCATGCCTATCTTCAACAACCTTGTTAATCTATCTATTGAGAGTAATAAGCAAAAAAGTTGGCAAGTAATGCCACTTTTGCTCAAGTCTTGTCCAAATCTACAAACTTTAGTCTTCAAGGTATAATATCAGTTTACTTCTTTTTTTTTTCATTTAATTAATAAACATGCCTTAAATTTGTATGTTTTCCAGGGTCTTGTTCACAGAGTAACAAATAGATGTGGAGATGCATGCGCTTGCGACCCTCAGGATCCGAGTCAGAAAAAGAGAAAGAGGATGAATAAGAAGAAGAAAGTATGTTGTCTACAGACATGTCCAGTGAAAGTGCTAGAGATTTCAGATTATGGAGGTTGTTCTCAAGAGCTGGAACTGATGAGACATTTCCTTGGCAATTTGGAATGTCTTGAAACTCTTAAAGTTGGAGTTGACCCGGACAAGAATAGTTATCTCGTGCGAGCTAATGTAAGGGCTCTTCCCAGACTTTCATCAAAGTGCACCATTCAGTTCACCTGACCTTTTCTTTCTTTACCTTTTTCCTTGTACTGTTGAAACATGAATTTGATTATTATCAACTTTAAATATCATTCTTTCCAGTTGCCTACAATCTCTTTAAAAAAGATAATAATGGTTTTCACATGCTTCTTGTGATTCCAAGAACGAGAAACTCTTTCAATGTCAAAAACAGTTTTATTCTCGATGGTCCAATGGACTTTCTCACCTTGTTGCTCAATTTCCATACGAAAATATTCCTTTATATATTATAATCTTGAACATGATATGTGTCATCACAAAAATCAATTTATGAAAAAAATATGATAAATCAAATTTTAAGGTATTTTCATCCCTAGTTTATATTTTATTCTGGCAAATTGAGCAATGAACAAAACTAAAAAATTAAATGAAATAATATTTTTATTGTTTATTCATTATTCTATTGTTTATACCATTTAAGAACAAAATATAAGAATTGAAATGTAGATGCTCTGAAACATTAGACAGGAAAAACATCAGATTGTCATAAAAATACTCTATCCGTTTCGATTTAATTGTCATTATAAAAAAAAAAAATCGTTTCTAAATAAGTGTCGTTTTGGAGTTACCATTCACATTCTCCAGGAATTGAAACTCTCATGGTGTAGCGGGAATTGAAACTCTCATGGTGTAGAAGTTGCTTAGCCTGGGATTCGAACCCCAGACTTGATGTAGAAGCGTTTAAACTTTAACCATTAGGCTACGGTGCTTCCACTAGTACGTAACTATATATAGAGGAATATTTTCATTTGGAAATTGAGCAACAAGGTGAGAAAGTCCATTGGACCATCGAGAATAAAATTGTTTTTGACATTGAAAGAGTTTTTCGTTCTTGGAATCACAAGAAGCATGTGAAAACCATTATTATCCCTTTTTAAAGAGATTCTAGGCAACTGGAAATAATGATATTTAAAGTTGATAATAATCAAATTCATGTTTCAACAGTACAAGGAAAGAAAAGGTCAGGGGAACTGAATGGTGCACTTTGATGAAAGTCTGGGAAGAGCCCTTACATTAGCTCGCAGGAGATAACTATTCTTGTCCGGGTCCACACCAACTTTTACCGTTTCAAGACATTTCAAATTGCCAAAGAAATGTCTCATCAGTTCCAGCTCTTGAGAAGAGCCTCCATAATGTGAAATCTCTAGCACTTTCACTGGACATGTCTGTAGACAACATACTTTTTTCTTCTTTTTCATCCTCTTTCTCTTTTTCTGACTCGGATCCTGAGGGTTGCAAGCGCATGCATCTCCACATCTATTTGTTACTCTGTGAACAAGACCCTGGAAAACAACAAATATAAGACACGTTTATAATCAATGGCAACAACAACAACTACAAAAGTAAACTGATATAAATACCTTGAAAAGTAGAGTTTGTAGATTTGGACAAGACTTGAGCAGAAGTGGCATTACTTGCCAACCTTTTTGCTTGTTACTCTCAATAGATAAATTAACAAGGTTGTTGAACATAGGCATGGACTTACAGCAGAAATGAAACACCTGATTCATTATATAAAATCTTTTATGTATCACAACCAAAAACAAATATATTAGTATAAGACAGAAGGACTGACCTCAAGGGAATCAGGAGACAAGTGAAGGGTTGTAATGTTTCTAATAGCCACAACTAGACATGTAACATCACCGAATATAGGCGGGCGTCGATAACCATGATAAAAAGAGCCATAGTCATCGTAGTAATAATCATCATCGAAATCAAAATGACTAACTGACCACCATAACTTGAGACTCAGTCTTGCTTCGACGAGAGAATCCAAGTCATCAACCTCATAATTTTTAAAGACAAAACTAGAATAGTCAAGGCAGACAAGACTTGGTACTCGGAAACGAACTGTCTGGCGAGCATATTCGAAATATTCTGACAAGAGATTGTAGTCTATACCATCAGGAAGAGGCGTTACAATCACAAGACGCTTGAGTGATGCATGTTCTACGACGATACCACCACAAATAGGCAGCATATCTGGAAAGTCCCCGTCGCGTATGGTTAACTCTTCCAGCACAGGACAAGCTTGGATGATTTGGGGATAGCGGGAAAAATCAAGCAAAACCATCAGAGAAAGTGATCTGAGGGCTGGGAAAAACATATGGTTAGATACACGAATATCAAAATGACCGGAGATTGTGAGCTTAACCAGTGTGTTACTCCTAATTAGTAAACTACGAGTTATATTAACACACGTCCCGAGGTTAGGGGCGTACAAGTGTAGTTCCAATAAACCCTTTTCCATTGCAGTACAAATCCAACGGTTGACACGGGCGGATTCATCCTTGTAACTCATGACCTTTTTAACTACACGACACAGAGAGAATGTCTTGATGGCGGGAGAGTTGCGTAGCAGAGCAAGTGTCTTGTCTACGAAATCAGAGAAGCGTAGTGAACCGTTTTTTGCTTCTTCTTCGTTGGGATAGACAACCATCGACTCATCAAAACTAAGGGTGTCTACCAGAGACAGCAGATTCATCCACCTCTTGGACAGAACTGATGTGGAAGCAGCCACTTTTGTCGGAACTAAAGACAGGATTTTGCCTAGAATCTCATCTGGCAAATCGTTGATTAAATCCCCCATAAAATTACCAGCAGTCAAAATTTAGAATAGACACCTCAGTAGAAGCGTTCCAATCTTAAAACGAATCTCAACCAGAAAAAAAGAAACAAGAATCACAGATGATAATCTAAATTGAACGAGAGAAACCGTGCCTGATGAAGTGAGTTTAGGAATAACCAAAAGAAAAGCTTGTTTTTTTTCGACAGAGAACACAGAGCGTTTTTATAACCAAAACAAACCCTAGAAAAGCAACCTCGTGGTCGCGCAGTTTCTATTATTGTTTTTATTTAAGTCAATTATAATAACAAATTAGGATAAGACATGCATCTTGCATAGGATAACTATATATAATTAAAATATAAAATTTTAACATTGACAAATTTAAAATTTACATGATTGTTTTTATATATATTTAGAATTTTAAAGTTTTTATACAATTATATATACGTATTATGATCAGAAACAATTGTAATTAGAACTATAGATCAAAACTTATAATAAATTTAATGGGTTATGTTCATATATCTTTTCACTTTTCAGTGTTCGAGTGATGGAAAATAAACGGAATGTCACATAGCTTTATTGGTTGAACATTGTCAAGAAGCAATTGGTAGAATATTTCCATTTAGAATATAGAAAGTTTCAAAACTAATTTAATATAATTTATTTATTTATCTAATAATATCATAAAACTATATTTTTGAAAATATTTTTACTAAAATATTTTAAAAAAATTAAATTAAATTTTAAATTATAATTATATTTAAAATAGTATTATTTATTCATATGATATGAGATATATATATATATATATATATTAACATAAAGACCTAGGAAAATTAATTTATTTATTCATATGATTTTACAATTATTGTAACTTATTATAAAAGAAATAAGACATTGATCACAAAAGTTTATGTGAGATTTTTAACAGTTTTAGTAATTTATACTTGTTTTGCAAATTTTCAAAATACAAGATATATAAAAAATCTAAATTTTTATTAAATGATTAGTGTAGTAGTGTAGTATATTTTAATAATAAAAATTAAACAAAAATTATATAAAGTATACATATTGTTAGAAAATTTTTATTATTTAAAATCATTAATAGTCATATATATCTTAGTCACATTAGGTAATTCTGTAGTTTTTATTTAAAGAAAATATATATATATATATATATATATATATATATATATATATATATATATAATTTAGTTTGATATGTCTTATATGAGACCATCATACCATGTTTTAAAACTATGTTTTATATAAGGTGCTCTAGAATCCTTCTAAATTGAAATAAAAACATAGAGAAGTGACACGTATGATGGAATTATTTTTTAATTAATACAAATGTAAATTTATCATTTTTAAAATGTTTTTCAAGAGATTTCTCAATTCAATATTAATCACTCCTAATATGTATATCAAAAGATTTGTAGGTGGGTGCAACGACAAATGTATATTATTGTTTTTATTTAAGTCAATTAAAAATTAGTTAGACAAATAGCAGACTTGGTCTAGGCAAATAGAAAGAAACATTGACTTCAAACGGGCTGGATTTCAATTAGGCTGTATTTAAACGCTCTTGAAAACATTCAAGATATATGGGTGTGTTGAAGAGGATTTGAAAATATTTTAAATGATTTAATTTTAATAAAGTTTTAAAATATTTTTTTGAAAATTATGAATTTCTATCATCTAGCTAAATTACTTTAGAATGTCAAAATTTAGATATATATATATATATATATATATACAAATATGTATATATATATATATATATATGTATTTAATTAACAACTCTACCTAATACTTTAGAAATGTTCTGAATTATTAATTTTTGAAACAAAAGATCACTCCAAATTACAAAAGTTATTACTTAAATATTCACATTAACAAATAAAATCAAATAAATTTTAAAACCATAATGTTGTAAACTAAATTTATATTTTTCTAAGAAAATATTTAAATAATAACAGATTTCTCATTTCAATATCAATCCCTCCAAATCTGAAATTGAATACACCTCCATAATATGTAATAATCCAGCATATTAGTGTAATATATATATCCTATGATAGTCTCTTCTTTTGGTTAATACAGAAATTTCCTGGAAAAAAAATTAACAAATTAAATTTACGAAAATAAACTTTTGCTTTTTGCAAACAGATTTTAGTGATACACTTTTATTCATTAGTAGAAACCAAAGTGTTCCTCTTTCAGATAAACCATATCAGCAAAACTCTCAAATTAAGATCGAACTTGTACTCAATTCTCTCTTTCAATCCAGAGGCGGTCCTAGACATGTATAGGCTAGAAGCCAAAAATAATTATGTGGCTTGTTAGGTTCAAACCCGTGACCTCATCTATTTAGTAAGAGTACATCTACCAAGTAGGCTAAAGGAACTTTTGCCAAAAATGAGGTCGAAATAATAGTTAATATTTTACAGCCGCAAGTATGTGCTTGATCCGCTTCTATTCACGGCCGACTCTGTTTCAATCTCAAAGATGCAACAGAGAGGCGCATGAGTTTGCATGTTTTTCCAGACTTTTTATTTAATATTTTTATGACAATCTGATGTTCTTCCAATCTAATGTTTCAGAGTATCTACATTTCCATTTTTATATTTTGTTCTTAAATGGTATAAAAAATGGAATAATGAATAAAAAATAAAAATATTATTTCATTTATTTGTTTTAGTTTTGTTCATTGCTCAATTTGCCAGAATAAAATATAAAGTAGGGATGAAAATACATTAAAATTTGATTACAATCATGTTTAAGATTGTAATATATAGAGGAATATTTTCATATGGAAATTGAACAACAAGGTGAAAAAGTCCATTAGAGACCATCGACAATAAAATTATTTATGACATTTAAAGAGTTTTTCGTTCTTGGAATCAGAAGAAGCATGTGAAAACAATTATTATATTTTTTAAAGAGATTGTAGGCAACTGAAAAGAATTAATACCAAATGATCATTCATTTTAATGAGTTTTTTACTTTTTCTAGAATTACAATTAATAATATAACCAAATTTTTATTTCTATTAATGGTAATTTAGTTTTTTAATTTTTGGGTCTAAAAATAATATAATAATGAGTTTTATTAATGAGCTAAATTTACTTTCTAATTATTTATAAAGTTTCGTTCAAAAATAAACACATCAACTTTAATTAGCGTAGTTAGAGCTGAGAATTTTAATATTAGTCTGCGGGTTGACCCGCCACTGAACATAATGATCAATTTGAAAATTTTAAGTTGCGGATACATGTAAAGTGTATCTTACGCGGGATGGGTGTGGATTTTTCAAATTTCAATTACGGAATTTTTTTAAAAATTTTATTTTTCAAAAATATACTAAATTACGTTAAAAATAATTATATTTTAAAATAATAAAATTTAATTAAAATATACTATTTAATATTATTTTTAGAAAAAAATTAAAAAATAATTAATTTTTATTATATAATAATTATCTGTGGTTGTCACAGATTATCCGTAAAATTAAGTGGGGCAGATGCAGATAAAATATATTTTCTTTGCAGATCAGGCATGATGCAGATAAAAATATTGGGCGGGGCAAGATTGACCTGTTTCCCAGCACTAACCGTAGTTGATATTATTGTTTCAAAATAAAAATACACAATTACATATAATACATTTACATAGATATTGATGATAACAATAAATTAAAATCTGTATTAATTTTTTTAAGTTATATTAAATAGTGAATGTTATATGATCAAAGCAAAAAAAACTCTTTAGATAAAACAATAAAAATGGTATCCACGCTTAGTGATATTTAAAGTTGATAATAATCAAATTCATGTTTCAACAGTACAATGAAAAAGGTAAAGAAAGAAAAGATCAGGTGAACTGAACGGTGCACTTTGATGAAAGTCTGGGAAGAGCCCTTACATTAGCTCGCAGGAGATAACTATTCTTGTCCGGGTCAACTCCAACTTTTACAGTTTCAAGACATTCCAAATTGCCAAAGAAATGTCTCATCAGTTCCAGCTCTTGAGAACAACCTCCATAATCTAAAATCTCTAGCACTTTCACTGGACATGTCTGTAGACAACATACTTTTTTCTTCTTATTCATCCTCTTTCTCTTTTTCTGACTCGGATCCTGAGGGTCGCAAGCGCATGCATCTCCACATCTATTTGTTACTCTGTGAACAAGACCCTGGAAAACAACAAATATAAGACACGTCTAATATCAATGGCAACAATACAACAACTAGAAAAGTAAACTGATATAAATACCTTGAAAAGTAGAGTTTGTAGATTTGGACAAGACTTGAGCAAAAGTGGCATTACTTGCCAACTTTTTTGCTTGTTACTCTCAATAGAGAGATTAACAAGGTTGTTGAACATAGGCATGGATGTACAGCAGAAATGAAACACCTGATCCATTACCAAAATATAAGAAAAAAATAATAATGATTGATTTATGAAGAAACACTGACCTCAAGGGAATCAGGAGACAAGTGGAGGGTCGTAATGTTTCTTATAGCCGCAACAAGACATGTAACATCACCGAATATAGGCGGGCTTGGTTCATCAACATCATAAAGATAACCATGATAATCGTAATAATAATCATCATCGTAATCATAATGACTAGTAGACATCCATAACTTGAGATTCAGCCTTGCTTCGACAAGAGAAGCCAAATCAACAACCTCATACTCTTTAAAGACATAACTAGAGTAGTCAAAGTATTCAAGACTTGGTGTTTGGAAACGAACTGTTGTAATAGCATTGTCAAAATAATTTACCGAGAGATAGTAGTCCGCATAATCAGGAAGATCCGTAACAATGACAAGACGTTGGATCGATGCATGTTCCACAAAGGCACCAACCCAAATGGGCGGCATTTCTGGAAAATCCCCATGGCGTAAGGTTAACTCTTCCAGCACAGGACAAGCACGGATGATTTCGGGATAGCAGTAAAGATCAAGCACAACCATCATCAGGGAAAGTGATCTGAGGGCTGGGAAAAACGCATGCAGACTATCATAAATATCATAATGACCGGTGATTGTGAGCTTAACCAGTGTGTTACTATAGAATCACTCAAAAGTTCACGAGAAGTCCCAATATATTAATCACCAAAGTTCGTCACACAAATCACAACTCACAAATTGCAAAAGCTCACACACTAAAACGTAAAACCATGTAGCCCATATATATAGGACTACACTTAACCTAAACCTAATAGTATTAGATAAACACAACTTCGATAAGATAAGGAAAAACACCAANTAATCACCAAAGTTCGTCACACAAATCACAACTCACAAATTGCAAAAGCTCACACACTAAAACGTAAAACCATGTAGCCCATATATATAGGACTACACTTAACCTAAACCTAATAGTATTAGATAAACACAACTTCGATAAGATAAGGAAAAACACCAAGAGAGAATATAGGAAACTTGAGATACAAGCTTATCCAACATTCTCCCCTTTAAGCTTGATCTTGCCTCCACACACATCTTGAACGCCTATTAAATCTCTCATTTCCACGAACCTTGACTTCCCAAGTGACTTAGTAAGTATATCAGCCTTCTGTTCATTACCTGAGACATGAACCACCTCTACTTGTTCGTTCTCAACACACTCTCTAATAAAGTGAAACCGTCTGTGTATATGCTTACTCCGGCCATGAAACACAGGGTTTTTAGACAAGGCGATTGCAGATTTATTGTCAACTTTTATCACAACCTTGTTACTATCTTCACCAATGGCTTCTCCCAATAAATCTTGTAGCCATATTGCCTGCTTTGCTGCCTCTGTAGCAGCCATGAATTCTGCCTCACACGATGACAATGCCACAATATCCTGCTTCGCTGAGCACCACGTGATTGGACTTTCCCCAAGGTAAAATATGTGACCGGTTGTGCTTTTACCATCATCATTATCAACATTATGAGAGCTGTCGCTATAACCCACAAGATCAAAGCTTCTGTTTCTCCTATAGTGTAGACCAAGAGTACAAGTACCACGAAGATATCTTATAACCTGTTTCAAAGCTGCACCATGAGACATTCTAGGTTCTTGCATATACCTGCTGAGAACCCCCACACTAAAAGATAGGTCCGGTCGTGTGTGTAGTAAATATCTGAGACATCCAATAGTGCGGCGGTACTCTCTTTCATCAATCCTGTCTTCATGTGTTGCTTTAGACAGGTTTGCGTTTAACTCAAGTGGTACATGAGTTAAGTTACACGAACTCATCTTAGCTTCTTCAAGTATTCTCTTAGCATATCTATCCTGCTTGAGAATGATCCCATCCTTTCTCTGCACAACTTCAATTCCCAGATAATAGGTTAGCAGTCCAAGGTCACTCATCTCGAAATTGATAGCCATTTCTCGTTTAAACTCCATTATGCTTCCAACAGATGAACCAGTGACCAATAAATCATCTACATATACCACGACAATGAGCAGTTCTTTGTTTTCTTCCTTGCGATACAGAGAAGGCTCCTTTGAACATCGGTTGAACTTTAGGTTTCTCAGGATCGTATTTAGCTTTATATTCCATGCTCTAGGCGCTTGTCGAAGGCCGTATAGAGCCTTCCTTAGTTTGTAAACCTTGTTTTCTTGTCCAGACACAACAAAACCTTCAGGCTGAGTAACAAATACATTTTCTTTGAGTTCCCCGTGTAAGAAAGCTGTTTTAACGTCAAGATGGTGTATCTCCCAACCATGTGTTGCAGCCAATGCAATGATAAGTCGTATTGTCTCGATTCTCGCCACCGGAGCAAACACCTCATCATAATCTATGCCGTGTTTCTGCACATAACCTTTAGCTACTAGACGCGCCTTATACTTGTTGATCGTTCCGTCGGCATTACGTTTGATTTTGAATACCCATTTCAAACCAATTGGTTTTACATCCGAAGGTAACTCAACAAGATCCCATGTGTTGTTCTTTTCTATCGAAGAAAGTTCATCTCTGCACGCATCTATCCAAACTTCCATCTCCTTAGCTTCATTGAAATCCCACGGTTCATCATTTATCGTCATCAATAGTTGTTCACTTTCTTCCTCTGCAAGTAATATGTAATCCTCTAGGTAAGAAGGTTTTGTTCTTACCCTGGTGGATTGTCTAGTTTGAGGTTGAGGGTCTTCGTTCTCACTGTCACCTTCTTCCTCTTCGTTTACTTCAGCAGTGTTTTCATCATTCGTGAGTGGTGTTTCTCCACTTCCTGAAACTTCACCCAACATTCTTTGATTTACTATAAACTCACTCTGTTCACCCTGGTCTAACCTCTCTGTCCAATGCCACACCTTGTCTTCCTCAAATACAACATCGCGGCTAACAATGATGCGTCTTGTCTTTGGATCAAGGAGGCGATAAGCCTTTGATCCTGGTTCTGTTCCCAAGTGGACAAGAGTTCTAGACCTATCATCAAGCTTTCTTCGACCTGCTTTCTCTGTTCTTGCATGACAGACACACCCAAATACTCTTAGATGTGAGAGATTTGGTTTTCGAGTCTTTAAAGCTTCGTACGGAGTCTCCTTTTTTAAAGATTTTGTTGCAACTCTGTTGATCAAGTACGTTGCGTGTCTTATTGCTTCACCCCAGAGTTGATTTGGTAGGTTCATATGCTTCAAGATGCTTCTTGTCATTTCAAGTAAGGTTCGGTTTCGTCGTTCCACAATTCCGTTTTGTTGAGGAGAATAGGGTGCAGTCAAGTGGCGACTTATACCTTGCCTTTCACAATATGATTGAAAGTCTTGAGACACAAACTCACCTCCTCTGTCAGTTCGCAATGTCTTCAACTCAGCTTTAGTCTCTTGCTCCACACGTAACTTGAAAATTTTGAATTTTTCAAGTGCTTCACTTTTTTCTCTGATCAACACTGTCCACATATAGCGTGAGAAGTCATCAATAAGGACAAAGATGTATCTTTTGTGGGCTGGTGTTGGTGGAGAAATAGGACCACAGAGTTCTGCGTGTATTAGTTCCAAAGGTCTTGATGCTCGATAATTAGTGGCTTGAGGAAAGGGTTTCCTGGCTTGTTTGGCCTTTAGACATGATACGCAAGTTTCTTTGTTGCTGTCAACTCTAGGAATGCCTGTAACTAGCTCCTGCTTGATCATGTTTTTCAATTTTTCTTTGTTGATGTGACCTAACCGAGCATGCCACAGGGAGTTGTTGTCATATGTTGTCGCTTGTAGACATTCTGCAACATGTACTTGCAGTATAACCTTATAAAGTCGATTCTTTGACCTTGTGGTTTCAATCATCAGGTTTCCAAATTTGTCAACCAACTTTAGCATATTGTCCTTCATCTTTACCTCACAGCCAACCTCCGTGGCTTGACCCAACGATACTATATTGCTTCGTAATGCCGGTATGTAGTATACATCGTTTAACACTTTCCTTCCTTCACCTATGATGAATCGTATCGCACCTTTTCCGCATATATCTATCTGTGAGTTATCTCCAAATCGCACTTTACCGGTGATGGTTTCATCCAGCTCACAGAAGAATATACGGTTTCCACTCATGTGGTTACTAGCACCGTTATCAAGATACCATACGTCCCTTGTATCTGTCTCAACATCAAAGTTTTTCGGATTCACATTCTTTTCATTCAAGTAAACGACTTCATTCATCATTAATGCATCAGCTTCTCGTGTATCATCTTCTTTCCTTTCATTTCGCTCAACGGTTTCTTGAAGTTTCAACATCTTGTCCGGGCAATCTGTTGCATAGTGTCCAACTTTATCGCAATTGAAACAGGTAATGTGTGAGGCGTCTCCTACACCTTTTCCTTGCTTATATGCTTCTCTTTGTGCCTGAAAGCTTCCAAAGCGGCCACGGCCTCTACCTCTCAAGTTAGCTCTACCGCGTCCTCGTCCTCTGTTGTTGTAGCTATTACCATAGTTTTCTTGACTAGAATTTGTATTAGCATACATCAACTTTCCAGATTCATCGCTTGCTTCGTCGTCATCCTCTGCAATTCTCTCTTCAAAGGCCTTCAATCTTCCCACAACATCATCAAATTTTATTGTATTAAGATCAAGCATCTGCTCAAGTGATGCAACCATATGAACAAATTTCCTCCTTGGTAGACTCTTTAAGAACTTCTTCACAAGCTTTGGTTCTTCAATTACTTGTCCAAGAGAGGCGGATTTTGACGCAAGTTCAGATAGCTTGTTGCTGAAGGCATTGACTGTGTCTCCATCCTTCATCTTCAACTTATCAAATTCAATCATTAGAGTTTGCAATCTAGCTTCCTTGACTCTTTCGGCTCCAACATGTACCGTCTTTATCGCATCCCAGATTTCTTTTGCTGAATTTAACTCACCAACTTGCATTATCAGGGCTTCTGGTATAGACTGAAACAAAAGTGCAGTCGCCATGTTGTTTTTCTTTACATCATCGTTTCCTGGATCAATTGACTCCCATACTTCGCTGACCTTGAGAACTACTTTCATCCTGATGGCCCAAACTGTGTAGTTTGTATCAGTTAACATAGGGTATTTGATAGTTGCAGGTTTCGTATCTTTGTGCAATACGATCTCATTCTTCGTTTCTTCCATCGCAAGGTTTCAAGATTCTTTTTAATCCTGTTGCTCTGATACCAAATATAGAATCACTCAAAAGTTCACGAGAAGTCCCAATATATTAATCACCAAAGTTCGTCACACAAATCACAACTCACAAATTGCAAAAGCTCACACACTAAAACGTAAAACCATGTAGCCCATATATATAGGACTACACTTAACCTAAACCTAATAGTATTAGATAAACACAACTTCGATAAGATAAGGAAAAACACCAANTAATCACCAAAGTTCGTCACACAAATCACAACTCACAAATTGCAAAAGCTCACACACTAAAACGTAAAACCATGTAGCCCATATATATAGGACTACACTTAACCTAAACCTAATAGTATTAGATAAACACAACTTCGATAAGATAAGGAAAAACACCAAGAGAGAATATAGGAAACTTGAGATACAAGCTTATCCAACAGTTACTCCTTAGACCACCTCCAATGGAGGATCCAAAACACTTCTAGTGTTGTATCTAAGTATTTATGAGCTAAAATTTAAATAAAAAAGACACAAAATAGATGGATATGGTTCTACATTTAGAGCTATTTGGAACCAATTCTAAATGACACGTGTCGTTTTGTGATAAAACATAAAAAAAATTGTTCTTTGTTTCTCCAGTTTCTCTCCCTTCCGTGAACCAAAGAAGAAAACCTTGGCAAATGATCAGTCCTCTCCATCCTCTATCTACTCCGTTTTTTTCAATTGAGAACACAGGTGAGTTCACAACAAAGTGATTGGTCTCTCTCTGTTCCATTTCTTTATATATTGAAGAGGATTAGAATTGGAATCTGGATTTAAAGAGGAATTAGGGTTTTATTAGGAGTTTATAGCGATGTCCAATTGTCGACTCTACTCATAAAGATGAAATTTTTCTACGTATTCATCATCTCTTTTCTTCTCATCCTTAACTCCAAGAGAGTGTGTTAAAATCCGCAGCTTCTTCAGGTAAAAAAAAGGTTGAACCTTTGTTGTTGTTTTAAATAGCAAAGAAACAGAGTATGGTTTTGTGTATTGTCTTTGTTGGAATGATTTTATTCTTAAGAGTTTAGGGTTTAATCTTATAATGGGATCTTCAAGAAAGAACCAAGTTTCATTTCAGAAAAGATCTTTGTGTCCGAGAACTAGCAAGATGAACCTTTTTTTTTTTAGAAAATACTTAAAACAAAGTGAGATGCAGTTTAGAAGTTTTAACCCAGTTATGTTTTGATCTGTGTGGCTTGCGTAGTTGGAAATACAGACGAGAACGTGGAGGAACCAGCTACAAGTGTGAAGTTTCAGAGATATGTGACATTACCTGGTTGTTCTACTACGCTCTCATTTCTCGGCATTAGTCAGTTATCTTTCACTCTGAGACTTCGTGTGATGTATCTATATGTAAAAATGCATCAACTTTTGACAGGGTTTAGGAAGAAAAAGTGAACAATCACTGGTGTCAAAGTCTATGCTGCTGGTTAAGTAACCATTTTTTGGTATCTAACAGAGTAAGTAGTTAACTTTGTAACTCTCTTGACTTGTGTGAAAACAAACAAACCCACGATTTGTTTGGTTGTGACTATCAGCATTACAATTGGTGCTGGTCAGCTGGACATGCTCTTCATGTGTTCGTCAATGGCCAGCTTGCAGGTAATATAAAAAACAATGGAAGCTTCTCTTGTTTCATCTTTGCTAGTCTAGTCTTGTAACTTGACAACAATGTTGGTACTTATTTGTTTCATCTAGTCTGATTCTGTTTTATTTCGAAAAGGTTTAACAAGAGAACCAAAGTTTAATCACTTGAAAGCATTACATAAAGTCATCAAGCTAAGTGAGTCAGCTTTGGTTTCGTATTCATCCATTCTCTCTTAAATTTCTCAAACGTAAAACTAACTGATGTGATCAATGCTTGGTAGAGTGAGATTGACTTAAGTGAATTACTATCTTGATAGTTAACTACTAATCGTTTAGTTTTACTTATGATTTCTCAATCTATGTTTTATGTTTTTATGTCATGTTAATTTAAATTTTATGTAATTCAATTATTATAAGTTTTTTTATTATAGATTGTGATGCAAGTAATCTCTTATTACAAAATTTCAAATTTTTGAAATTTAGAACTTTTCCTTGGTTCTATCATTGGAGGGATTAAAACTAAACAAGTATCTAAAACTTTTAATTTAATTATTTTTACTTAAAAAATTGATTTAGAACTCTAATGGTGGTTCTATTGTTGGAGATGGTCTTAGTAACCTAGGTTCTATAGTAATATTAGTCCTAGGGTTTGGGGCGTCCAAGTGTAGTTCCAATAAACCCTTTTCCATTGCAGTCCAAATCCAACGGTTGATAGGGCCGGATTCATCCTTGTAACTTATGACCTTATTAACTACACGACACAGAGAGAATGTCTTGATGACGGGAGAGGTGTTTAGGAGAAGTGTCTTTTCTACGAAATCAGAGAAGCGTAGTGAACCGTTTTTTGCTTCTTCTTCGTTGGGATAGACAACCATCGACTCATCAAAACTAAGGCTGTCTACAAGAGACAGCAGATTCATCCACCTCTTGGACAGAACCGATGTGGAAGCAGCCACTTTTGTCGGAACTAAAGACAGGATTTTGCCAAGAATCTCATCTGGCAAACTGCTGATTAAATCCCCCATAAAATTACCACCAGCCAAATTTAGTTTCCACACGTGGATAAAGAAAGTAGAAGCATTCCAATCTTAGAAAAACAAACCCTAGAAAAATAACCTCGTGGTCGCGCAGTTTCTATATATAGTAGTAAAAACTTTTTTTGTCGGCAAAACTTTCATTAATTGATGCCCAATGGGCATTGTTACAATATTGGTATAAGAGACACGTCATTCATGTCCACGTCCACGTCAGTAACTTACAATGTTTACAGAGTTCAGCCCCAAACTAAAAAGAAGTAATCAAGAAGCTTCGTCATTCATGTCCACGTCCGCTAGGTTTAAGAGACACGTCGCGTCACTCATGCAGATTACACAATCTCCGTAGACCTTCACCACGGCGAACTGCTACTCGGATTTCTTTTATCCGCCTTAGCATCTCTTCAAGAAACAGAGTTTAAGAAGCTCTAAACACCGATACCAGTCGAGTCACCTTCCCTGCTCATCTACAATCTTCAACAACATCTTTCTACTGGAGTCTGGAGCAGGACTAGGACTGGTCCTGGGTCAAGTCCGTTGAAACATTCGCCTCAGACCTCCAAAAATTTTGAAAATTTTTACATTTATATATACTCCAAAATTTTTTTATTTAGACTCCTAAATTAGTTTAAAAAAATTTAGTTGAAATTTTTAAAGAATCTTCTAGGATCCCTGGTCTGGAACGTCTCTGAACTCGTTAAAACCGCCCACTAAGGACTTCTGCATGAAGCAGACACGATATAATCAAGAGGTGTGGGTCTGATTGATTTAAAGTTCAGATAAATTAGAAATTTCGGAGAGTCACTCTGAAATTTATTAGTCAACCCTAAATCAAAGAGACTTTGAAGAACAACTATGATTTTGAGGTTCAAATCACAACAAAATTGCCTAAGCGAAATCGAAAATCCCATTAAACAGAAAGGAAAATCGATCAAAACTATTTTACAAACCAACAAAAAAAGCATAATTCTCTCTCTTCATTATGAGAGAATATTTGATGTGGTAAGAATGAAAGAAAAAAAGAAAGATCTGTGATGAAACTTTTTTGAAAATTATGAATTTCTCTGATTTAATTTTTTTTTAACACAATCTATGATTTAATTAAATTACTTTAGAGCGTCAAAATTTAAATATATATAAATATATATTTAATTAAAAATTCTACCAAATACTTTAGAATTACTCTGAATTATTAATTTTTGAAACAAAATATCACTCCAAATTATAAAAGTCATTACTTAAATATTCACATTAACGAAAAAAAAATCAAATAAATTTCAAAATCAGAATTTTGTAAACTAAATTTACATATTTTAAAAAAATATTTAAACAATAACAGATTCCTGATTTCAATATTAACCATTCCAGATCTGAAATTGAATACACCTCCATAATATGTAATCATCCAGTATATTAGCCTAAAATATTTATTTTATTTTATATTTTTTTTTTTGACCCAAATTCCTGAAAAAATTAACAAATTAGATTTACGAAAATAAACTCTTTTTTTTTTGCAAACAGATTTTAGTGATACACTTTTATTCGTTAGTAGAAAGTAGAAACCAAAGTAACAGAGAGGCGCACCAGTTTGCATCACTCATCTCCTTCGCGACAACAACAACAACAACAACAAAAATCGAATCCCACAAAATAAGGGTTTAAGCAAAAACCCTTAGAGCTCATATGCCCAAATGCCCATTCCCAATCCGAATCACCCACTTCCTCAACCAAAGTCGAATCCTTTCGACCAACCCAATTAAATTCACCACTTCTACTTCACTTTCCCCAAACCAATCCATGGAATCCGAACCGGAGGAACCTCCAATCTCGGAGAAGATGTTCAAATCCGCTCCCAAGATGGGCTCTTTCAAGCTCGGCGACTCAACACTCTCCACAACGATCGAAACCCACGCCACTCAATTCCATTTCGCCGCGGTAGAGAATCTCTTAACTCGAATTAGACTAGAGAACAGAACGGTTAGAGAGCACACCTTCATAGTCATATTCAAATCTTACGGGAAAGCACATTTACCTGAGAAAGCTGTAGACTTGTTTCATAGAATGGTCACAGAGTTTCAATGCAAACGTACGGTTAAGTCCTTTAACTCTGTCCTCAACGTGATTATCAACGAAGGTCTTTACCACCGTGGATTAGAGTTTCATGATTATGTTGTGAGTTCCAACATGAACATTTGTCCTAATGGGTTGAGTTTTAATCTGGTTGTTAAGGCTTTATGTAAGTTGGGGCTTGTGGACAGAGCTGTTGAGGTCTTTAGGGCGATGCCTGAGAGGAAGTGTTTGCCTGATGTGTATACTTATTGTACTTTGATGGATGGGTTGTGTAAGGAGGAAAGGATTGATGAAGCGGTTTTGTTGCTTGATGAGATGCAGAGTGAAGGAATCTCACCGAGTTCTGTTACTTATAATGTGTTGATTGATGGGTTGTGTAAGAGAGGGGATTTGAGTAGAGTGACGAAGCTTGTGGATAACATGTTTCTCAAGGGGTGTGTTCCTAATGAGGTGACTTACAACACGCTTATTCATGGGCTGTGTCTCAAGGGGAAGTTGGATAAAGCTGTTAGTCTCTTGGAGAGGATGGTGTCAAGCAAATGTATTCCGAATGATGTCACGTATAGTACGCTTATCAACGGGTTGGTTAAGCAGAGACGAGCGGTGGATGCGGTTAGGTTGCTGGTTTCTATGGAGGAAAGAGGGTATTGTTTGAATCAGCATGTTTATTCGGTTCTTATAAGCGGTTTGTTTAAAGAGGGGAGAGGTGAGGAGGGTATGAGATTGTGGAAGAAGATGGGAGAGAAAGGTTGTAAACCCAATATTGTTGTGTACAGTGCTCTTGTTGATGGTTTATGCCGCGAAGGGAAGCCAGAGGAAGCTAAAGAGATACTTAACGGAATGATAAGTAATGGCTGCTTGCCTAATGCGTATACGTATAGTTCTTTGATGAGAGGGTTCTTCAAAGCAGGTCTAAGTGAAGAAGCGATGAAACTGTGGGGAGAGATGGATAAAACGGGATGCTCTCGAAACGAGGTTTGTTATAGTGTTCTAATTGATGGTCTTTGTGGAGTTGGGAAGGTAGATGAGGCTATGATGGTTTGGTCAAAGATGTTAACTACAGGGATCAAGCCTGATACGGTAGCTTATAGTTCGATGATTAAAGGTCTTTGTGGGATTGGCTCTATAGATGCCGCGTTAAGACTTTACCATGAGATGTTATGCCAAGAGGAACCCAAGTCGCAACCTGATGTTGTTACTTATAATATACTTCTCGATGGTTTATGTGTGCATAAGGATGTTTCTAGAGCAGTTGATCTGTTGAACTGTATGTTAGATAGAGGTTGTGATCCGGATGTTATTACCTGTAACATATTTTTGAAGAGTTTGAGAGAGAAGTCAGATTCTTGTGAAGAAGGGAGGGGGTTTCTAGAAGGGCTTGTTGTGAGGTTGTTAAAGCGGCAGAGAGTATCAGGAGCTTGTAAGATTGTGGAAGTAATGCTGAGTAAGTATATGGCACCAAAAGTTTCAACTTGGGGGATGATTGTTCCGGAGATTTGTAAACCGAAGAAGATCAATGCCACCATTGATAAATGCTGGAGGAACCTGTGTACTTAAAATAGCACTGAGGATTTTTGTTGCAGATCGCATCCTCCTCAAAAGGACTCCATGCTTGGGAATGTTTTAGCTTCTGGTGTTGTGGAATACCAGAGATGCTCTGAAAAACAGGTAGACAATCAAACATGACTTTTCTTTTTTTAATTTGTCCTTGTGTTTCAGCTAATGAATCTCATTGCTACGTCATGTTTATTATGTTCTTCCATAAACTGCTTACTATTTCATCTGCAGTTGTGTGAAGTATGTTTGGTCCCTCCATGGTTTAAATTTCGAGCTCCTGTGGATAGAGAAGAAGTCTGTGAAGATGATCAGGATACTCCATAAGCGAAGAACATGTTTTGGCCCCTTTATGAATAAACCTTTCGTTAGTCAGCTGCTTTTTTGTATCAACACTTGTAGTGGCTTTGTTGAGATCAGAGTTAGGTTATCTGCATAGAGCATTCTTTGCCTATATAGAAACAAGACATTAGTATTTAAGCTAACCATGCTCATATAACATTTAAATTAAATCAGATTTAATTCTATACAAATGCATAGTCCCAAACAAAGACACATCCCACTGTACATTCATGGGAGTCGGTATGATAAAAGACTCCTCTTTGGTAATATTCCTAAACCGAAATCAAACCGGAATCGACAACCAAAAATTGAAAAGTCCGGTTTGGTTATGTTCTGTAAATTCGTGAGGAATAAGAGGCTTCACTGAGCACAATGGCTTCAAAATTCGTTTTTAGTTTCACAGATTCCATCTAGCACACTCCTTTTGATTCTCCGAAACCTAAGAAACAGTTCGTTACACCAGAGAAAGTTCAAGCAGCAAAAAAAAGTGTTAAACCATGGAGAAGGTTTCAGCAGCTTGCGCCATGGATTGGAGCATCAAGCTCGAGAAAGCCCTCCGTTCTAAAAACCCAGGTGCTTAACATCCTCAATTATTTATGCCATGATCTAAAGTACAAGTCTTTAGGATTAAAAGAGTTTGCTTTAACTTTATTTGCTAATGTGTTACGTTCTTGTTTGTCTTCTCTAGGACTAAGAAAGTTAAAAGTTTTGTTCTTTTTCTTTGATTATTAATTCAGTTAGAGCTGTTGAAGTCATCTTGGAGACTGGTGAGAAGCTTAAACAGTGGAGCAAAGAACCAGAACCTGGAACTGCTGTTTACAGTTTATTTGGTTTGGTTCCTGAAGAAGATAGGCTTTTTTACAATACTATCCTACTGCGGCTAGTTGATGCGTTTTGCTTTGGAGATAAGGTTGTTAAGGTTGCTGTTGTTCGGGTGTTTATGTCTATGTTCAAGCTAAGCCGAGGGAAGAGTAAAAGCGAATGCGAAAGTTGGTTTTTGTCAAAGGCTAAGGTGTATAACCACTTGGAAATGCTTAAACGAGTGAAGAGTGTTTATGACAAGGGTGATGCCGAGGCAAAAGCTTTGGCTTTGATTCTGTTTGGTTGTTGGAGAGATTTCGCTAACGAGTTTGCTCCAGTACGGTACTTAGTTTTCACCAGTATGGTTTCTTCAAATGATCTTGAGGTAAACATAAATCAGTTTAGTTCTTTTTTGTTAATGTGTTTGCTAGGGATTTTTGTTGTTGTTATACGTAGCTATGAATTTTTTATCCTTCACAGGCATGTTAAGATTCTTTAAGTTTGATTAGCTCTGCTTTGTCCAAGTCTTAGGAAAACTTGGTAGTTACTAGATTGGATTATCCCTTGTGAAAACTTAACTGTCTAACCTATTTTATACCTTTGCAGGTACGAGCATCTCTGTTTGCTGCAGGTTACTTCTGTGAAGTAGCAGATGACTTTGCATTGGTTGTTTTGGGCATGTTAAATGACATGGTGAAGTTCCCGGAATTATTGCCAAAGACCAGGTTAGCTGCTGTGCGAGTATTTGCAAAAATGGGATGCTCACATGCAATTTCTAGTAGAGCGTTCAAGGTTCTTTGTCTATTTCTTATTTTTATCTGCTTCATATGCTCAAAGGCTTTCTTGAGATTTCAAAGTATAGTTGATTGGAGTATCTATTATTTCTTTTACTAAAATCTGTCAGTGTACTGACTGTCATAGCATTTACATGAACTGAAGCCACTTGTATTAAATTTCTATCAACCACTATTTCGCTACAGATATGTATGACGCTAATGTTGGAGTTCTCAAAAGAAGACAGTTTGGTTCCATTTCTGGTTTCCTTGACTAAGCTTGCTTCAAAATCTACTCAACTTTCTTCTGAACTGGTATGTTAGTTTTGCTTCTTCTTTTTTTTCGCCTTAATAAAAAATTAACTTCGTAGACAAAATGAAAATTTCCCAGACTTGCAGTTTACTTCTCCTGTTTCTATTCCGACATTTCCGAGAGTTTGAGTTTTCACTGGATATTTGATGGAAAGTGAAAATGGTTTATCGCTTTTGCTTGGCTCACTAGTATAGGAACCTGACCTTTTTTATCTCTTTTTTTTTTTAAAGAGAGAAGTCTAATGTTATCGAATGTGTATGCAGGCAGAGGTTATCATGCCATTTCTGGGTGAAGATAAGAGCTCTCATGTTCGAGCTGCGGTACTACGATGTCTCGACTTTCTCATTAAAAGAGGGATGTGCTTCTCTCTTGTCCATGAAAGCAAAACTGCAAATTTTTACAGCTTACTTAAACAAGCAGAGCTCTCACCAGATATGCAGCTCAAAGCTCTTCAAATTTTTCAAAAGGTGATTAATAAGCCACATTATTTAGTCTCATTTGGGTTAAGTTAAAGATGCTCATTATCTTTTATCCGAATCCAGATACTTGTCTACAAAATATGTTCGGCTGATGCGTCTGAATATCATCAGCTCATAGCTATTGCTGAGAATGCATCTCATTCTCAGATCTTCTCAAGCAACTCTTTAGCTATCAGTATTTTGGTGGGTATCTGGAAAGAAATAGTTCGGACAGCAGAAGTAAGATCAATTGATGTATCTTCAACATCCCTTCCTCTGCAGCTCGTTGTATTAGTCATGGACAGGCTTACCTTACTGGCAAGATTGTGTTCTGATCCCTGTCAAGAGGACTTTGCAC
This sequence comes from Eruca vesicaria subsp. sativa, assembly GCA_932364175.1. Lineage (NCBI taxonomy): Eukaryota > Viridiplantae > Streptophyta > Magnoliopsida > Brassicales > Brassicaceae > Eruca > Eruca vesicaria. The sequence goes on from CAKOAT010152932.1 coordinate 620,687, forward strand.
TAGTTGGTGAGGTTCAGGACCTCTTCAATGTTCTCCACCTATTAGTTGGAAAACATTCTGAAGTGAGGCTGCTAGTGCTTGATAAAGTCAGATTATTCCTAGATTACATTGTGAACTTAACTGATGGCCTCAGAAAATCAGATGGAGCTCATGAACTACTGTTTGGTGTTATCAGTTATAAAAGTAAAAGAGGGGTGGTCGTGAGGTCAGAGGTTTTAGCATCAATACACAAGTTCCTGATAGTGTTTTTGGAGAATCTCGAGGGTGATAAAACTGTTCTGTTTCAAGTTTATGAAAAGGTGAAGTGTATCACTGAGTGTGTGCGTTCGTGTACCTTCTTTGATTCTCACACACAATTGATATTTGCTTTGCTATTACACTCACCAATTCTTTGGGGATTTCCTGTGAATGAGATAGGAACCAATGATGATGCAGGCGTCTCACTTGTTGCTGATATATATAACTATGGAATCGTTTCTCTTGAATGTTCGACTCATATTTTAGCAGAGAAAAACTACTGGCCTGCTTATAGAGCTGGAGTTTACGCAGCACGTTTGGGTGCATGGGTCACATCTGCCTTGATTTTTGACAAGCTAAAGACCAACGTCCAGTCTGATATTAACTCTTTCTGGTTAAAGTCATTAACCTATTTATCTCATGCTGAAGGGAAACTGCAATTGCTTCTCATGCCAAGTGATAGTGTCAAGTTAGTCAATTGGTTGAGAAGCAACAGTTATTTACTAGAACTCTCAAAAGATGCATCTGGAGAGTTTGCCCACTGCGTAGCTCTTCATGAAGCATATATGAATTTACAATCGTCTCTGGGAATGTTGGGTAATATGAGTGAAGTGTTCTGTTTCCAAACTTGGTTCTTGGTTCTAAAGACACGGGTGTTTGAAACTGTGATTGATCTCGTTGAATGCTTCGGACTGCTTAACCAAGATATCGGCAACAAGAAGCAGGTGGAGGGAAAGATTTTGACTGGTTGTAATTCTCTGCAAGAGCTTCCTCGTATCTGTAATCAGCTTCAAAAGTTGGCGAAGGAGTTTGATATGTTAGCGACGTGTTTTATTGACATAGACTGTAGCAGCTCTAGTATCATCACAACTCTTTCACTGAGCTGTTCAGTTCTGGCTTTTGCTACTGGAGTTGTTCTTTTCCTTCCTGGTTTTCCTTTTCATGAAAGTTTGCCTTCTTTCACTTCACCAAGTGGTGTTTGCTCGAGGCTTGTACAAGATTTAGTTCAAAGGCTGTGGAAGGTGGATCCTAAAATCTGCGAAGTGCTTAGTATACTCGTGAAGGAAAACGAATCACTAGGCTGTTCCCACCTACAGCCTAGGAATCAAGTACTGAGAGTCTGTAACAAAGTGAACATGCTGCTCGCTATTTGCAGAGATGCTCTTGCATGCATTCATGGACTGCAGAATTACTCAAATTCAATCCACAAAGAGAACATTATATCTGAGATCACTAAGAGTTGCCGGAATCTCCTTTCACAAGCAATTATGAAATGGATGCAGATTCCTTTTGGCATTCCAAAGTATTTCTTTAATATAAGGTAATCTCTTATTTCTGGTTTATAGATAGTTCTAACTAGGATTGTAAATTGTATTCTCCATAGTCCTGATCACCAAATCACTACTGGATTACCGATGATATGTTTTCATTTGATTTGAAATTTCAGGCCTTGTGTTGGTACTGAGCTATTTGCTCTAAGTTCAGACAGAAGCAAGAGTACTCCTGATACAGTTACAGTGGAACAAGGCTTTCAACTGTCTCTGGATCTTTGTCTTCAGTTGAAAAACATACAACAGCCGAGAGTCCCTGTTCGACTAACCAAACTGTATTGCCTCCTCTACACTAAACTAGCGTATCACACCCCTACTCAACTCGGTGAAACCAAAAGAAACCAGAAGTCTTATACCCCTTGGAGAGATGAAGATCTGGTGGAAATGAGTAACAAGCTGTTTCATCATGCTGTTACAAAGTCTAGTAAGAAACCGGAAGTTTCAGGTCGATTTGATTGGAGCAGTGGTGTTTCTGCGGTTGTGCAGTTCGAACCAAATGAGAGAGGACAAGGGTTTTCGAGTTGCTTGCTAGATGTTTCGCGTTTCCCAGTTGGTTCGTATCAGATAAAATGGTTAAGCTGTTGTATTGATCAGCACGGTTCTTACTGGAATCTTCTACCTCTCAATGGCAAACCTGTGTTTACCGTTAAGAAAGCTTCATGACGAGAATCTAAAACCAAGTGTTCACAGGTCCTAGTTTTGGTATGGCGAAAGATTAAAGAGCCAAGGAGAATATGGTTTGGGAGGAAGCAAAGATAGAAAGAGAGACATTGGCTTGGTGTAGAAGCTCAAGACTAGTCTCGAGATTTGCAGCTGCAATATGATTTTTGAGTAACTAATTGGAAATCGTTCTCAGGTCTGGTCAATGTGCATCCAAGGATTTTGGACATGGACCATTTTGTTAATGGTTTTGGTTCTGAGAATACTAAACATAAGAGCGTAAAGACACCATAGAGGCATAGAATCTCAAATGTTTAATTATCAAGCCGTCAGAGAACTAAACAATGATTATAGAGGGTTTTAGCTTTTAAGGGTGGTAATTATGTTGTTGATTATGGTATGTATTTCGATTGTAGGCTGGAATCCATCTTGATATTGTAATTAGCTAGACACCTATGTGCTAGTAAACATATTTTGAATAAACCGAGGATCCAACTATGTACACTAGCCGTATATAAAAAATTTATGAAATCTAGCTAATGTTCAAGAAAGAACATATAGAAATGGATCTTGTCAAGCTTCTTAAAACACTAGCTTAACTGGATTAGTTAAATTTCAAAACTTATTTTTGAATGGGAGTATTCTATAGAGAATTATTGTTTAGGTGGGTGTCTAAACCTATGATTTTGAACGTTTAAATTGATTTAAAAATTTGTTTTAGAAAATTTGATTCGCTTAGACCTGATGTGACGACTAGACGGACATATAGACACCACCTAGACCGATTTAAGAACACTGATCAAAATTAAACAAAGCAAATTAATAAAAAAAAATTGTTCTTATATTTAGGAGCAAAATCATGGTCAGAAGTAAATTTATGCTTCATTATTAAAAGAACTGTAAAATTCTGATTGCAAAAACAAAGATTTTTAAGACTTTAAAACAGTATGAAGTCATTAAAGCTTTTTTACAAGAAACAAACAATTTGAAGTCTCCACAACTTTTTAAAATTTGCTATCAAATCACTTATATACAGTAACCCAAAAGATCAGTATTACTATTTTTTATTCAGATTTTTTTTATATATGTTTTTTTTTTTTTTTTTTTGTCATCCGTTTTAAATATGTTTATAACTTAGATATTGTCAAAAACGTTTATATATATTATCTAAACTTTAGTACTATACATTTTGTAACTCTGTAATCTTTTTTTTTTGTCATCAATATAAACAAATTCATACAACTCTGTAATCTTATTTTTAGGTCTTTTTATTCGACATTTTTAATACATAATAATTTATTTTTTACGGTTTACTTTCTTATTAATGTTAATGCATACTAGTATATTTTGAGTTTGGTACAATAAATTCAAAATCTGAAATAATCAAATAGAGAATCTCTTACATTTAAAAAAAAAAAATTCTACAGTTTGCATACAATACATTTAAGTTTTTTATTTAGTTATACTATAGAAATTATATTTTTTATGATAATTTTTTTATTTTCATGTTGTAATTAAAAGATATACTTTATCACCTATCATTTTAGTATATTTGAGGATTTTATAAATAAATACATCTTTACGTTAAAATAATTTAGAACTATTAATTTCTTAATTTATATTAAAATAAGAATTTTTGGTAAGATTTTTATTTTTTCTCAACAGATTTTTTATATTAACACAAACATTAAATTTATAGTCAAAATTGATTTTCATTAATATATCAATGAATTACTAAATTTTCAAAGTTTTCTAATAGCATATTTTGTAAATAACACATGAACAAGTGTTAGTTACATACTATTATATTTTGTATATAATCATTTCTAGATAGTATACTATTTTGTGTTTCAAAATAAAGAAAATAATAATATGTAGTTGTAGATATAAAACTTTAACAATATGTTGATAATTTTATTTTTGTATAAAAACATTACATAATTTCTCATATTTTTTAATAAATAGAATATCAACATAGATCAAGTTTTGTTATATTCTTTAATTAATGTTAATGACAAAGTAGATAGATACATATTATTTTTCATATAATATTAAGTTCATGAAAAGGTTATAAGATGACTTGTATGACTATTGTTGTGTGGCCATTGGGAAATTTTAAAGTGATTAATACATATGTATTATATAATTTATTAAATTGAATCAAGATTTGAGAGATCTTAATAATCTAATTTTTTATTTATTTATTATCCCATATTTTTGGTCTAACATTTAATTATAAAAAAATAACCTTAATGAACTAATACAAAACTTCCAAATTTTCAGTGGCATATTTTGTAATATCCCACACAAAACAAATGTTAGTTTCCAAGTGTAGTTTTTTAAGAGTAAATGGAAATGGATTTGATTTCATTTAGTGAGGAAAATGAGATAAACTTAATTAGTTGGCATGTGAAGATTATTGACCAGGACTACCAAAACAAGGCAAGAAGCAACAGAAATAATTATATAAAAACGAGTGAACTTGTTGACAACAGCATCAACAACAACAACAGGAGCAAATCTTTGAAATGAAAATTTGTTTGTGAATAGAGAAGACGAAGAAGTCAATATTAAGTTTTGTGTAAGTTCACACTGCATTAAGCATTGCTATATTTTATAATTGAGTCATTAAGCATTACTTTGTTTGATTCTTGTGGTTTTTGCTGTGAGCATAATATCTCGAATTTAGACTTGAGACTAGACAAAATATTAAATATAGATCTGAATCTGATATGTAGATCAGGGCTATATCATTTGCCAATTTTATCGTTGTCCTCGCACAACCAATATGTGATTATTATTTTTCTAATGAGAAGAACATTATTAGCTGGGAGACATTATCAATGCACATTTCATGAGTTCCACCTTTAAATGTTTGTTGATGTGCATGATAAATTGATTTATGAACTTTATTTTGCTTATGACAAAAACATCGGCCTAAATAATTTTCACAATACTAATTAGTTCAAATTTTAAGTTGTAACAAGCTAAAAGAAAAGTTTTTAATATGGAAGAAAACGTTATTGTATGCCATTGACGTTGAGTTCAGGTTTGCAATTAGTTAACTTTGTGTAACCTCCGTAATTTGCATCCATGTACTAATGTTTTGATTGCTAAACTATTTTAATTGACCTTTAGATGCATATATATAGGTAGATACTGGGAACCTAATTGTTTTACAACCTTACATGAATCTAGACTAAATTTTTCAATTTTGCTATGAGAATAAAAGGCCATTTTCATATTTCTGGTGAATATAATCATGTCACTGGAGTTCTTTTATTGCTTCTTTCTCTGTTCATTAAAAAAACTTAGTATGAAGCCTTTTCAGTTTTGAAGAGAAAATCTCTTTTTATCTATAATATATTACTAGATTTCTTTTTCCTTGCGTAGTAATAAAAAATACATAATTAAATCTTTCGTTTCGTTCTTGTTTCACATCCGCAGGCCTCAGATACAACACCATCGGAATCAAACAGTATTTGGGATTTGAACAATAGAGAAACTAACAATCGACAACCATTACATAAAGGTAACGTTTACTGATCTTCGTTACTTTAATGTTACAACAATTTTCCTGATAGTTTATTAGAGAGGAGAGTGTTTTGTTCTCGTGCCAACGTTATAGTTTTATAAAAACTCCATATTAAAATATACTTCGTCATAAAGAAGGTGTAAATGCAGATGATACCTAACACAAAAATATTTGGTTTCACCCTCAATTCTAAAAAACATGCGTTATTAGAAAATAAGGTTAAAGCACACATTTCATAAATATATGATTAAACCTTTCTCAATCGTCATTTGGATTTCTATTGATTTTATACCATTTTAAGCAATAATTTTCAGATAATAGAAAGATGAGAAAATGACAGAGTGACTGAATATATTAATATCTTCAGTTGGAAGAAAAATCCAAAGAAAAGGGAGAAAACTCTTACCAAAAACCTATCCACCACTCAAACCTTCCCAACCAAAACCACATGACTTGGTTTACTCTTGTACATTTTAAAAAGTAATCTCGTAAAGCATGAATCTAAACCTTTATGCACTTTTTTGATGAGCTTCTATTTACCGCAAACAAACTAGCATATCTATCTCTTACTTCTCTCTATTTAAAAGAAATCAAATCACATAAATATATTACAAATTTACATCAAAGACGGCTGGTTTACCGGTAAATATCATAAAATTCATCGTTTAGAAGGTATTCAGGTCTAGAACGTTTCGTGATTATGAAAAGGAGATCAAAGAATGTAAAAGGGTGCAAAAAGTGTGACTCCCTATAGAAAAGACAAAAGTTTTGTATAATGTTTCATTGGTAACCTTAGTTAGCCCCTTCTCTTTACATGTGTTAACAACATACATATATATAAATGTCTCACAACGCCATTACCTTCAGCCAGTCTCTTATTGTTGTTGGCTCATTGGATTATTTTAGGAGGAAACCATGGAGATAAGGAAAACACAAGTGGTCGTGCCTGTTTTGTTGGTCGTCATGACTCTTATGGTGACTCAAGTGGTCTTCGCCGGTAAAGAATCCCTTCACGAACGACATATGGCGGAACTACAAGCGGTTAAGGCATCTTTGGTTCGTCGAAATCTACCGGCTTTCGTATCTCCTCCTCCTACTCCTCCTCAGGTATCTTCAAAAGGTTTTGTCATTACAGTTTTTTGGTTTGATTATATGAAATGATAACATGATATGTGATGCATGTATGGTGTAGGCAGTACCCGGTCCACGCGTGTATCAAGTGATATCATACGGTGCAGATCCCACAGGGAAAGCGGATAGCACAAATGCGATATTGAAAGCTATGGAAGATGCGTTTGATGGTCCAAACCATGGAGTTTTGATGGAAGGTATCAATGATCTTGGAGGTGCAAGAATCGATCTTCAAGGTGGCAGCTACTTAATCAGCCGTCCTCTCCGGTTTCCTTCAGCCGGTGCCGGAAATATCCTCGTAAGTATCTCTTATTAAATGCAAGTTTTTTAAATAGAGTTAGATTTCTTCCGTACGTGTGCATCTACATGAACAAGCATGTCCATATAAATATATGTCTTCATGGCCCATCCATGTGACGTGATGTATGACACTGCATCCATACGTTAGATAAATATTTTAAAGCACGAAATTCTCAGTAGAATCTTAGTTTGAACGTAAACGTTTGGTGAACCAAACGAAAAGTAAGTAAATGATCATTATCTTTCTTTCACGAGAATAGAATGATTCTTTTCTTTATATGCATGTTTCTCTCATAATTTCAACATTGTGACTTTTTTTTCTGATTTCCCAACAAAAAAGTTTCTTCTGTTAATTTTTTTATTAGATTTACTTCCTTTTTATCATATTACTTTGCATTAAAATATAGAAAAAAAATCAGATGAAAAGGAATCTCAACTTGATTTTTTTTTCTACATGTTCTCTCGTAATTTCATTATTAGTCAGGACATACATTTTTTTTTTTTGTTATATATTGAAATGAATTAATAGTAATGTTCTTTTATTGACTTGTGTAACACATCAGATTAGCGGAGGAACATTAAGAGCATCAGATAATTTTCCAGTCGATAAATACTTAATCGAACTCAACGACGAATCATCAAAGTTACAATACATCTTCGAATACATAACTCTTAGAGATCTTCTCATCGACTGCAACTATCGTGGCGGAGCAATCTCCGTCATCAACTCTCTCCGGACAAGCATAGACAACTGTTACATCACACGGTTCGGAGACACAAACGGGATTCTAGTCCAAAAAGGACACGAAACTTATATTCGAAACTCGTTTCTTGGCCAACACATAACCGCTGGTGGAGACAGAGGAGAGAGGAACTTCTCCGGCACCGCCGTGAACTTGGTCGGTAACGATAACGCCATCACAGACACCGTTATATTCTCTGCAGCCATTGGAGTGATGATATCAGGACAAGCAAATCTCTTGTCTGGTGTGCATTGTTATAACAAAGCAACCGGTTTTGGTGGAACCGGGATTTATTTAAAATTACCCGGTTTAACTCAGAACCGGATTGTGAATTCTTATTTGGATTATACCGGTATAGTTGCGGAAGACCCGGTTCAGTTACAGATTTCTGGGACGTTTTTCTTGGGCGATGCGTTTATTTTGTTGAAATCGATAAACGGTGTGGTTCGTGGGGTTAACATTGTTGACAATATGTTTTCCGGGTCGGGTCATGGGGTTCAGATTGTGCAATTGGATCAGAGGAATAAACCGTTTGAGAATGTTGACCAGGTGGTTGTTGACCGGAACAATGTGAATGGTATGGCGACGAGATCAACGGTAGCTAAAGCATCGGTGGATGGAAATGGAACGTCTTGGACCGTAGATTTTAATCCGGTTTTGTTGTTCCCGAATTTAATCAAGCATGTGCAGTACACGCTCGTAGCGAGTGAAGGTGGCGCGTTTCCTGTTCATGCGGTAAGGAACATTTCGGACAATCGAGTGGTGGTTCAGACAAACGCACCTGTTACTGCACAAGTTTATGTAACGGTGGATCAGTGAGTTGGGATTCCTGTTTTTACCCTAATAATGATTTAAATATTATTTATAGAAACTATAATCAGTGGTGGTTTTCTGTTATTTTTGTAATTTTTCCTATCAGGAGAAATTTTATTTTTTACTATCAGTAAATAAAAAAACTCGAATGTTTGTGATTGCAGTTGAAGAGTTGTTGGCAGACATTTACTTGCTTATTTTTCTTTGTCAAGACAATTACTAGTCTCTCTGATATGAAATTCAATGCAACAACTAGTGAACTTACTACTCTATAACCTCTGAAATTATGATCGTGACCAATAACCAAACGCTCTATCATGATTTACACTAGAATCAAATAAAGCAACCAAATGTAATTAATTAGTTGTCTATAATGTCGGCAACAAAAAAAAGAAAGATCTCTAAAGGAGACTTTGAGGCTCTGCATCTATTAAATTAGGTGGTCTCCATAGAGTAAATTAAGTTCTATTCGCAACCCCATTTTCAGTAATTACTTGTAGTCTTTTACTTTGTTATATTTGAAAATTTGATTTTTTAGATTCTTTTCTTGTTTTGTTTAAGATTGAGCTTTAAACTTCAACCAATGCATCTTATAATTAAGTTATAAATAACAAATAAGAGTATATGTTTACTTTTAAATGTCTGTGAAAACTGAAAATATAAAACAACCTCCTAAACAAAGAGGAAATAGAAAGGTTAAATACTTAATAAACAAAGAAAGTAGGTGAAAATAAAAGTAGTGTGTTTCTTACAAGTGATGAATAAGCAAATGATTTTGTGTTTAGACGATAAAAACATAATTTAAGAAAGCAATTTTTTTTTGTGAAAAGTAAAATTTTGCTACTATGATTAAAACACTCACAAAATCATTTTGGTATCAGCCAGTCATCAAACAATTCCAAAACTTTATGAACTTCAGCTGTCTACCAACAACATGCTTTTAATCTTTTTCTTGTCTTTTGCATTTCCTTATGAATAAAGCAAAAAACACCTAAAAGCTTTCTGTTTAATAAATTGGAATTCGAGTCGGTTCATAGGAATAATAAAGCAAAAAAAAATAACAACAGAAACAATGACCTTTAATACACTGACACACGCTCATATCAGCCTCTGCATCCTCTTATAAATCATTCCTTCTATATTCTCTCTTTCATCGTCTCTCTCTCTCTTTATCTCTCAAGAAGAAAACAAAAATCGAAGAACCAGATGAGACTCTCTTGCTTTGTTTGTTTGTTATTGTTTCTCATCACTGTTTCAGTTCAGTTAGATGAGACATTATCATTAAGAAGAGACATGACAAAGCTTCTTGAAATCCAAGACAAGATCCAAGAAAGACTCGCAACCGCTCCCTCTCTCCCACCACTATCTTCACCATCATCTCCATTTCCCAAAATGGTAAGGCATCTCCCACATTTCACTATGTAAACACATACATATGCACACGTGTGTGTAATTTGTACGCGTGTGGGGTTTGGTTTGGTTTGGTTTAGGTGGGAAGAGTTATTTACCCAATAAGCTACGGAGCTGACCCTACAGGTGGACAAGACAGCAGTGACGCAATACTTGAAGCCTTAACAGATGCTTTTCAGTTACACATTGAGCTTCACATGCTGCCACGTGTCACTGATCTAGGAGGTGTTGTTATTGATCTCCAAGGTGGCAGTTACAAGATCGGAAAACCTCTCCTCTTCCCTTCCTCCGGTGGTGGAAACCTCCTGGTTAGTCCTTTTGGTTCAAAACCTTATGTTTTTATTTTTGGTAAAAACTTTACTTACGTTTAAATCTTTACTTTACTTAGTTAAAACTTTACTTATGTTTTGAGTGTAATTCAGGTAAAAGGAGGGACTCTCCGTGCATCAGAAGTGTTTCCTGATGATCGTCATTTAGTAGAACTCGTGGCATCAAACTCAGAGATCTTCTTTGAGGATGTGACCTTCAAAGACGTTCTATTCGACTCAAGCTTCAGAGGAGGTGGCCTCACGGTAGTAAACTCAGCTCGTATCCGTATAACAGACTGCTACTTCCTCCACTTCACAACGCATGGGATTAAAGTCCAGGGAGGTCACGAGACATACATTTCAAACACATTCTTAGGACAACACTCAACGGTAGGTGGAGACAGAGAAGAAAGATCATTCTCCGGGACAGGTATCGATATCTCCAGTACAGATAACGCCATTACTGATGTAGTGATCTTCTCTGCTGGGATCGGTATCTTGTTGAACGGCCAGGCGAATATGGTCACGGGAGTGCATTGCTATAACAAAGCTACGTGGTTTGGTGGGATTGGGATTCTAGTGAAGTCTCATTTAACGAGGATAGATAATTGTTACCTTGATTACACAGGTGTAGTCATTGAAGACCCTGTTCACGTCCATGTCACAAACGGTCTCTTCTTGGGAGATGCTAACATTGTGTTGAGAGCCGTGCAAGGGAAGAAGATTCACGGTCTGAATATAGTTAACAACATGTTTAGTGGTGATCCTAAACATAACTTTCCTATTGTTAAGGTTGAAGGGGAGTTTACTGAGGTTGAACAAGTTGTGATTGATCAGAACAATGTGGAAGGGATGACGTTGAGATCAACAACAGGGAGGTTAAAGGTTTCAAGTAATGGGACTAGATGGGTTGCTGATTTTGCACCGGTTTTGGTTTTCCCTAACCGGATAAACCATTACCAGTATTCGTTTTTGGCTCAGTCTGGAGAGATACCTGCGAGTGCTGTGACTAATGTTTCTAACAATGTGGTCGTTGTAGAAACTGATAGAGATGTAACTGGAACCGTGTCAGTGATTGTTTATCAGTAGTAAAAGCAACATGTGTTTATATTAATCATTGTCTTAATAACAGACTACGCAAATTCAGACCAAAGTGGTTTACAGTTTCCTAATAATTAATACCAGCAATCAGCTACATCATTATTGGTCGGTTCATCTGGCACTTGGAGCTTCTCAGGGGGACCAGATGTTCTCGGATGTTGTTGGAAGTCACTCTTCCCTGGTTTCGCAATGTCTATATAAATCATCCTCCCATTGTACATCTGCAACAGGATTCGAAACATATTGGTTAACATCTAAACATAAAAAGATGTAAGCTTGTGTTACAAAAGAAGTTATTACCCTCCGGTCCATGGTCTCTATGGCTAGAAAGGCATCATCTTGAGACATGTATTGAATAAAGGCATAACCTTTTGATCTCTTCATTGACTCATCTTTCACAAGCTTAACTGTTTTTAAAGACAAGAGTGAAGTTCTAGCAACTATCTATACAGCTTTTTAGCACAGAGAGAAACAGAGTAAAATATGCAAACACAAACCTTCAGCTATCTCGCCAAAAGCTGAAAACTCCTTTTGCAGAAAATCTTCACTTGTAGAAAACGGTAAGTCTGCAGATTATAAAGCAAAGAAACAAACATAGAGAAATCAGCAAATCGAAGTTATAACCAGCTTCAATTTCACGTATGAGTGTTATGTTCCAATCACATGTTACAGGTAGCTACAATCATACTAACTCAAAATCATATCCTAGACTCAGAAAGAGGCGAAACATAAGCTTAACCAAAGGGTAGTCTAGATAATAGTGAAAGGAGACAGAAACTTTACTTCTGACCATGATTTTGCTAGCGAGAGGGTAATTAGATAGCGAAGCTTGAATCTTCGGAAGTCTAGGTCTTCTGTAACTTGGTATACAAGTTGATGAAGCCACAAACGAAGGGAAAGCGAGCGTCGCCGACCACATGGTTTCAAACGGCTGCCGGAGAGAGAGACAGAGCGAAGAAACAGTTATGAAGATATTTTTGACGGAAAACGACAGCGTTTTATTAGCTCTTTAGATTCGCGCTTAAAGCCCATTAAGACCTAAGTTATTGGGCCATGATGTTCTACTTAAACGAAAACAGGGGATGTAACTGATACAATTTAAAGCACATTTTGACAAATTTAAAACAAATCAGAAATACAAGGGCCTCGATGTGTTTGTTAACTACTATTTATTCACTTGCTGTAAAACCTCACACAAAAACCCTAATTTCGTTAACTCTCTAGACATTTCTAAAGAGACTCTTCAGGAGCGATATGGCTATGTACTCTCACCGTCTCCGACGAGCTTTACTCACCACCACTTCATGTCTTAACCGATCACTCTCCCTCTCTCCAGCTACTTCCATTGCTCCAACCTCCCTTACCCGATCTGTATCCACACAGAGATCCGTTTTAGGGAGTCTGACGGGAGCAGCGACTCGAGCTCATGTGAGGCTGTTCTCTACGAGGGAGTACAAGCTTTACAAAGAAGGAGATGAGATCACGGAGAACACTGTGTTGTTCGAAGGATGTGATTATAATCACTGGCTCATCACTATGGATTTCCCCAAGGATAATTCTTTGTCCCCTGAGGAAATGGTCGCTACCTACGAGAAGACTTGTGCCGCGGGGCTTGGTATCAGGTTTGTTATGGAATAATGTTTAGATTTGTCTCTGTTAGCTTTTGTTTGAGTAAGACAAGAGTATGATTGATACATTTGTCTGAATCTAAGACAAGAGTGAGATACTTTGGTCTGAAGCTTTGCTTCAGTTTTGTGTGTATGAAATAACATTGGAGGGGTTTGTCTCTGCTGTTTGTTTTGTTAGATAGTGATGAGATTTGTTTTGACTGATGCTTTAGTTAGAAACTAAGGCAAGAGTGAGAACAAGATACAATTGGTTTGAATTTTTGGTTCTGTTTTTTTTTTTTGTCGTTTATTTGTCTTTTTGTTCTGTTTTGGTGTCCTGTTCGTTATGGAATAACATTGGATGGGTTTGTCTCTACTTGTTTGTGAGATAGTGATTAGTTTTGTTTTAACTGATGCGTTAGTTAGAAAGTAAGACAGGAGTGAGATACATTGGTCTGAATCTGAGACAAGATTGATATACATTGGTCTGAAGCTTTGCTCCATTTTGTTTCTTTTTTTGGCGTTTATATAGTTTCTTTTTTGGTGTTTGTGATTGAATTACAGCTTGTGATTAGTTTTGTATCATGTTCGTTATGGAATAACATTACATGGATTTCTCTCTGTACTTTTTTTTGGAGTAATTGATTCTTTAGCTAGAAAGTTAGACAAGATTGAGAGAGATACATTGCTCTGAAACTTTGCTTTTGTTTTTTGTATTTTTTGGCGTTTATATTGTTTTTTGGTGTTTGTGTTTGAGTTACAGCTTGGAAGAGGCAAAGACGAAGATCTACGCATGTAGCACAACAACTTACCAAGGCTTTCAAGCTATTATGACTGAAGAAGAGTCTGAGAAGTTCAAGGGTATATATATAACTTTAATTTAGTTTCCTTTTGAAGAAACTATTCTCACTTGTTCGGCTTTGTCTACAGATCTTCCTGGAGTGGTGTTCATATTACCAGATTCCTACATTGATCCTCAGAACAAAGAGTATGGAGGTGAGCTTGATGGTTTTATCTAAATTCATCTCATTTTGGATATACATAAAAACTGACTCTTGGAACTCTGCTAATCTATTCCGTTTACCAGGAGATAAGTATGAGAACGGAGTGATCACACACAGGCCACCGCCGTTTCAGCATAACAGAAGACAACCTCGTGATAAGTTTAATCAAAGACCCGACCGTCATGGTGTTCCTCAAAACTACCAAAGAAACCCACAGTTTGGCCAGCAACCACCAATGCAAGGTGGTGGTCCTGGTGGAGGTGGATATGGTGGTCCTCAGCAGAGCTATGGTCCTCCAGGACAAGCTCCTCCTCCTCCACCATTTCAGGGAGGTTACAACCAAGGACCTCCGAGATCTCCACCACCTCCTTATCAGGGTGGTTACAATCATGGCCAGGGATCTCCTGTGCCTCCGTACCAAGGACCACCTGGTGGTTACGGTCAAGGTGGACCTGGGAACTATAACCAAGGGCCACAAGGAGGTTACAACCAAGGAGGAGGGCCTAGGAATTACCCTCCACAAGGGACTGGAAACTATGGTCCTGCACCAGGAGCTGGAACTCCTCCTAATCCAGGATTTGGTCAGGGGTATGGTGGACCTGGACAAGTGCAGAATCAGACATTTCCACAAGCAGATCAGAGGAATGTAGCTGGAGACTGGAACAACAATAATCCAGCAGGCCAACCGGGGCCTGACCAAGTAAGTGCTTGACCGTAAATAAATCTTGCATCAATTTTCCACATTGTTGTTACTGAGTTGGACATTTCTGTTTCCACAGGGAAGAAGATACTAAACAGAGAGAGACATGATGGATGCTTGCTGCTGTGAAATGAGCTGAATAAGAAGAGAGAAGTGTCGAAGGCCCTTTTATTAAGTCTTTAGAGTACATAATTTGTTAGTCATCTCCTATTTCTACTTTATAAGAACAAGAATCATCTCCTTTTTTCCGTTAGTTGAGCTTATTCAACGTTGTTTGTTGCATCTGGTGACTTGAAACACTTTTTCAAAACGTTGTTTGCCAATCTGCCTATCTTACTCGTGATTTGTTCACAAGTAACAAAGCTTTTCATGTGTTTCAAACATTTCCATAATGAAATCTTTACCGAGTAGTTGTTTAAAACCTGGATACATGATTGAGTAGAGTATAAGTCATTTTTGGAGGAGGGGGATCTATAAAAAGCTTTCGGAAAAACATGAATAAGATCGTATTTATTTATATGACAATCTGCGGTTTTAGCTATGCATCTTGATAAAACCATTGCTTGATCTCCGTTTAATCTGCTTCGGTCCAACATGCATGTTTTTTTTATCTTTCCCATCCACTGATTAGTTTAAGGTTTACGAAAGTTGTATTAGTATAATTAGTTATAACATTTTGTTTCTTGGTAAAGAGTTTTGTCGGAATAAATAAAAAGACATTCCAAATATCACATCGGATATTAGATAAAATAAAATTTAAATATATATAGTCTAATTCTATTTAATATGAGATATTTTACAAGTAATGATTCAAAGAACAATTTCATGAGGATTTAAACCCAAAATAGACAAATATTATACTAAATGAGAAATAAAATATTTGGTGACACACGTTTGATTCTAGTTGAATATCTGGTCTCCGGCACGAATATCCAATCTGGCTTAATAGAGTATATTGTCCGTCATAACAGATTTGTATCAAAACTAAAGTTATATGAACTTTTAATTTAAGAAAAATTATCATAATAAATAGAAAGATAATCAAAGTTTCATATCAGATATTAGATAGAATAAAATATATATATTTGGTCTAATTCTATTTAGTATGAATTTTTTTGGGAATAACGACCCAAGAACAAATTTGTGAGGATTTAAGTCCAAAACATACAATATTATAGTAAACGAAGAATTAGACATCTGATAGACGTATGGCTCTAATTAAACGTCTGGCCATTCTAGTTGAACGTTTGCTCTCTGGCATAGTATTTGGCCCAGGAGTACATCTACACCGTCACAACAAGTTTGTTAACACTAGCTAGTAAACTAACTTATTTAAACTGCTTAATTAGAAACACGACATATATTGTATACTTTACGGTTCATTGATGAGAGCACTTTTAAATCTTAGACTTTTTTGCTTTCACTACCATCTGCTTTCGTTATCGAACCAGCTAGGTTTATCGAGAAAATAATAAAAGCTAAACGCCATGCACGTAAAACACGTCCAAATATTAATTTGATTTCACTCGGCCATTTCACACATTGATCACATATACAAACAAACGTGTCACCTTTCACGCTATAACCTTATTTTTCAACAATTATAAATTACAATACAACGTTTTTGTTTGATTAGGTGATACTTGTAAATAAATTAGACTGGTTTGGTCGTTGTTTTGTTTGCTTTTTTGTGTTTATTCATTCATTTGCTTGTTGATGAAGTTAATTGTCCTTACTTAATGCTCAAGAGTCACTTTATATATCTTTTTATTATTTAACATAGTATTATATAGTGTCAGTCTTTATCTCGCCAAGTATTTCTATTCATAATTCGTAGAACTCGTAGCTTATACTTGCAGGACAAAGCTATGCGTCTAACTTGTTTGAATGGGTCAGCTGCTATAAGCCTATCATACGAAGTATGAGTCAAAATCTAATCCAGAAACTAGAGTTTTCTTCAAGTCCATTCTCCGATTCGTTTTGTTTTTATATGGATATTCGGTGATATGATATGCAATTTTTTACTCTTTGGTGATACTAAAATCGTGACGTTCAGATTTAAAAAAAAAATGATTTCAATTTATTCAGTTTGGAAAATTAAAAAATTGTATTTAAGCAAAAATGTAAAATTTTTAAAATTGTATAGCCGATATATTCACTTAGATTCACTAAAAAACGAATGAACCATATGGATCAGTTCAGATAATTTCTTATAAAGCAAGTTTGAACCCAATTTAGTCATGTGAGTAAAATGTGAACGGAATTTAACAACCAGTTTACACAAAGTTGACTTTGACATATAATCCGAAGGACTGATCATACTTTAACCATGAACTAGGATTTATCAATATCTCTAAATCAATTGGAAACTTTTTTTTTTGTGAACAACAATCAATTGGAAACAACATAAATGAGTAATTTTTTTGACTGCGGACATTGTTCAACTGATGATGCTTTTGGCCTTTTCTTTGATTAATTCTCTCTGTCGGCTTCACTGATGAAATTACAGCACATATAAATAACTCTCTTACCTTTGCAGAATTTTCTTGATTAAAATGTTTGTAAACTGTCACCGATACATACAAAATAACGAAAAATTTACGCGTTTTTGAATATGGGTATATGACTAAGTCTCCGACATCACCTTACTTCTTTATTAATTTTATTTTTGTCATTCACTTTTACATGTTTAATTATTATGTACTAAATCAAATAGTTCACACACGCATATTAACATATTTAAACCTAAGTTATAACACAACAAGAATTAGTATAATGTACTACCATATATCTTGGTCGTTGTTTAACTGTGATATATATGATCCAGTACATTTTACTGAAACCTATCAAAGTATTAGAAGTGATATATTGATGATAAAGCAGGACGAATATATTGATGACAAAAACATATTATGTCAAGTTTCGAACTATATATTAAATCAAAATTTCAAGAGAATAGAGTAAAGATAATCGACTTACAAAATCTTCGTGATCTATAGGAACAGAAAGCAAAAAAATTATCACATATTATTAGAAATGCTTAATGGACTTATACCAGAAAAAAAAAAAATTCCCAAATACATACCCCCTTAAGTAGTAACATCATTATCTTCATCTAATTACTAAAAACAAGCTATATTAGAAATCAAGATCGCTCATCATAAACTCCTCCAACGTTTCCGTCTCTTGGTAAAAATCGTGATAATAGTAGTCCATATGATCCAAGCCATCATCATAACTACTGTTCCCTGAATATTCCCTCAAAAGATCATGATCATGTTCTTGTTGATCAAACACGGAGTTACTCTCCTCACCCAACTGATACGTCGGCGTTTCTTCTTTACCTGACCAAGTCGTGTGGTGCTGCTCGTTACCCACGTGCTGGTTAAGCGCATGAGCATGATCATAACTCTTTCTATCTTCGGAGACAGGGAAGATAGCTTCCTTAGATATTGTAGATGGAGACCCGAAATCAAGAGTCACTGGACCCCTTCTACGGTTGGATTCACCACCAGAAGAGCGTCCAGTGAATTTCTGAACTAGAGCTCGGAAATTGCTAGGGCTTGCGTTGAGGAGAGTCGTTGGTACGGCTCTCCTCGAAGCCCTAGATTTCCTTCCGGCAGTTTCATGAACGGCAACAATACCACCGTCTTCGCCGAGGGATGAAGACATCATATTAATGCTATCAAAGCATGGACTAAGCTCTTGAACTTGGTGTGGTTCATAGTGTTGTAACCACTGGCTTGCTCTGGACGAGTTGTTGTCCATTGGACTTTTTTTTGTGTTCTCTAGTTATTTTTTTCTTTTCTTTGGTGTAGCGTGTATTCATTGCATATGCTTTAGGATTGAGGTTACGGTTACTCTATATATGCGGAGGAGATGGTCGTACTAACCCTAAAAAATATATAACTATTGATGATCGTTGACTTGTACCTTCAAGTTTTAATATGTTTTGCACGTAGTTTTTAACTCAATCAAATAAATTGGACAGTGTGTAAATCATTATGAGTGTTGAGGAAGTAATTGTATAAACTAGTGTTTTAATTTAAATATTCGTATAATGTTCTCCTTTGAATGAATATATTCGCGTAATGTTCTAATGATCTAAACAATTTATGGTGATTCAATAGCTGACCACTACTATCATGGTCCAGCTATGGTTATATTAGAAGAATGTCCAGCCTTCTCAGGGATTTTCATTTTTCTTTGCATCGATCTTATTGACCCAAAAGTACTTCGGTTAAATGTTTGCTTCATTTTGATTGCGGAGCTAATGGTAGTTTTTCTTAAGCTTGACTTGGTTCATCTGTAAATTTAAATTTCAGAGCTAAATTTTATCAAATTTTGTAATTTTTAAACTTTCGAATCGCTTCATTTTTCTTAGACTGTAATAAATTGCATATATTATTTCTTTTTTTTTGAACTGAAACATATATTATTTCTAATAAACAAAATACTTGACATTCTCTAAAGCAACTGAATTTAACCAACTAATCATCACCGAGATAATTAAAATTTTAACATCCTTTTTTGCAGTTCCAATTATATTTTATAGTGAAAATAAAATATATCCAAACATGATCATACCAACGATGTCCGTAAAAAATATTATCAGTTGATTAAACTTTTAGTTTTACCGTACATACATTTTTATTTTTATTTTTATTTTTATTTTTATTTTATCAGAGGTTTTAGTATACTGTTTTGTTAAGTTTCAAAATTACTTTTCATAAGTTAGCTTATATGTAAGGTTAATTTCAGTGCTGTATTGAAATATATATACACATGTCTGTATAGTGTACAACAATATGAATGTTATAGGTGAATGGAGATGGACTCGATCAGGAAAATAATTTTATAGGAAACGACAAATGGTGGATAACGTACATCAAGCATGATACAGAAAGACTTGACTTTGATGATTTCCTGTCTCTTCGGTTCTCTCGATCGTTTACTAGTCAATGCATCTTTTTATATATTGGTTTAGAAACTAATTACTTATAAACAAAATAACGATATTAAACTTGTATGATGAAAGAAAAGTGACCTATCCATTTAGACTAACATTCTACCAAGTAGTTTGCTAATTTATCAAAATTAATCATTAATTTATTTAGAATGTATTTAGGATAATTGCATAGTGAACAAAAACTCAATATTGGTTGCTCAAAAAAAAAATCATTTTTTTCTTCTTCTTATTTTACCAACTTCTTAAATTTTTTGTTTGGAAAAGTTGCATATGTAAAACTTTTGCAATTCAAGAATGTGATAATCTTTAAGGATTGCTCATGATCGATATAAATTAGTTTTGCTTTATCAAAGTTTTGCAACTGCTAAGAATTTCTCTTGATCGATAAAGACTTACTAATTCATTCTTTCTTTCTAAATGACTCAAACTTTTAAAATAAAATATCACTAAAATTTATTATAGTGATATCTTCATTTTCTTTATGTTTTTAACTATATCTAAATATGTTACTTTTGTAATTTGTGTTCAAACTTAAGATAATAAACACTACTAAAGCAAACAAAGGAAATATCTCAAACTAAAAACTTGTTATCGCTGATAAAAGAAAAACTTATCAATTAACGAACGTCTATATATATGGCGTCAGCAATGACGAAAACTGATAACGTCGTCACAGGTAAAAAATTAAAGAATACTACAATATAAACATAAATATTCATTAATCAGTTTACTGTACTGTATCATTCCAACGTGACTATTTTATTGTAATAAAATTTACGCATAAATATGTCTCTTTAATAAACCTAGAACAGAATTAATTACCGTTAACCAGTTGTCACTTGTTCGTCGATTAGGCGGTGGGTTTATCTAATGAAGCTTCCTTACGCCTTATTAAAATACACTAATCCAAGGACTATATATGTAATATGTACAAAAGAATGTACACGAACAATGGAGACTTGAAACTTTCAAATATCATCAATAGTACTATAGTAGTATTTAACTAGTAAAGTTATAAATATTCGATTTAAGTTACTCTAATACCTAAAACTAAAATTTAACATTTTTACTTATCTTTAACTGGATATTAGGCTTTCAAGTAAGTATAAAATACTTTTAAAACAATCCAAATTTTCACTATATAAGTATGAAAAAGAAGTCAAACACGCAAAAACTATAGTCTAATGCCTCTATGGATACATCCAATAAAAGATACCTTCAAGAAGTCAATAGTAAGTTGGTCAAACATCTTGACCAGTATTCACAATGCTCATTTCTCACCAACGTTGGAGGGACTTTGATTAAGTAGTTGACATGTGAGTTATATTATCTTTTCTACCAAGAAAACCTCAAAGATAATTCTTCGTTTGAATTCAAACTTCCTAGAAGATTTCTTATACTTTTCATCTTTGTTTTAGAGCAGCAAAAATATTATGAGTTACTTAAATATATATGTGATTAAACCAGGGACGAAGACATATCTATGCATCTTACTAGTTTCAGAGATATCTCTAGATCTTAAACATTGCTCACAATGATTTTCTTTTGTTGTTTAATATTTGTCTTGGCTCGAAAACTACATGTAGAGAGAGAATCTTCATATTCTAAAATCAAGAGTTACTTGTAGCCATGATAAACAAGCATGAAACGTACATGCTAAATGAG
Organism: Eruca vesicaria subsp. sativa; assembly: GCA_932364175.1. Classification (NCBI taxonomy): domain Eukaryota; kingdom Viridiplantae; phylum Streptophyta; class Magnoliopsida; order Brassicales; family Brassicaceae; genus Eruca; species Eruca vesicaria. The sequence goes on from CAKOAT010152932.1 coordinate 642,201, forward strand.
ACACAGGCCAAAAGATATGTAATGGTGTTTAGCTGTACAATTTGTCTACTCACATAAACTGTTCATTTTTACCATCAAAACTTTAACAAATATATTAAAAAATGTCACAGAGACTCTCCTGTTTCTCTGCGAGAAAAATTCTTGGATTGTTGATGTTGTTTTGAAGAATCGCAGAGTTGCTGAGGATGATGTCTAAAACTTGTCTGTCCCTGACAGTCATGAATAAACACAAACTCTCATATAACTCCTTTGTGAAAAATAAAGAGAAGCACAAGCAAATTTTAGACAAGATTCAAAAGGTCTAGGTCTAGTCTTTTACCATGTCCTGAAGTCTTTCATACATAACTTCTGGTCTGAAACTTAACTGTTCCTGCCATAATTTTCAACATATATTCCAAACAGATATGATAAAGGGATCTTCAGCAGTTTATCTCAGAGATACCAAACACCAAAGAGAAAAGCAGTTACATTCATACCAGTGAGTTTATGTTTTGATGAGCAGTACAATATGCATTGCGGTTTGAGGCCATCATGTTGATTTGTCCCTGTTGATTAAACAGAGGAACTAAAATGTTACTTCGAAGTTTGACCCTTTTTTATCTATTCTGTAGCTTTAAAGGACCTTTCTTCAGTACCATTTGGTGTGACATTTGTTGAGCGCTGAGGTAGTCGTCGAGAATCGAGTAACGGTTTCTTTGTTCTTGCAAAGCAGTTTCTTTCCATACTTCATGTAATGAATGTTCCTTTCACAAAGAGAAAGCAATGTTAGCCCAAATACTTGTCTGATGAGATAATGATCAGGAGATACCTGTCCTGTGTCGGTCACATTCTCATTAAATGAGTTGTTGTTGTTATGTTCTTCATGAGCTACATCCGAGTCTGACTCTTCAACATTGTGTATCACATTACTTTTGTTCTCACAACTTCTAAAAGCTTCATTCAGCACATTCATCACAGCGTTATAGCTCTCTTCAGATAAAGAAGCTTCCTGACTCAAATTCAAAGACCGGAGACAAAGATCCGTATACCGTTGAGCCTTACTTGAACAATCTCCACCGATCATATCAGATTCAACGGCTTCTCTCCTTCTCGCATCTTTCATCCAACGCTTCAACACATACTGAGAAGGAATAGTAAGTTCTCCAGACATCTGCAGAACAATCATTGCGTGTCTACAAAGAAAACCTTTGAGCTCAAACAATCTACATGAACAAACAACTTCAGATGATTCAGAGCTCCACACCACAACGAAACCACGGTTCTGCTCATAGTCTTGAACCCTGAAAGTCATCTTGTTACCCCCATCTTCGCTTTCTATCTTAGGATGACAAGCAACACCTCCCAACACCTCAACCTGAAACCTCTTGAACATCTCACGCGTGTATAGCTCAGCCATTTGCATCCCAAATGGTGAAGGTGACTTAAGTCCAGGTTGTTTACACAACGTCTCAATCTCAGCTTTCTCTTCCTCTTCGTACCTCTCTTGTATCATCGTCTTGTACTGATCAAGAAACGCTCTCAACGTGGTTTTCCTTTGAATGTACTTATCGAAAACAGAGTTCATACCATCTGTACACATTCCCGCTAGAGAAACACCTTTCAAATACACAGGAACCCAATGTTCCCTATCTTCATACAGAGAATAAAGCCAAGCATTATCTCTCAGACTAAACCTATCGATCACCTCCCACCATCTCTTTTCAAACTCATCTCCCTTGCAAGAACCGTAAATAGCTTCATTAATCTCACCCACAAAGCTTTTCTCTTGTCTCATAACATGACCAATCTTCTCAGGCATCTGACCAAGTGTATCCCACATGTAAAAACAATGTCTAGACGCTGGCAAAGCCTCAGAGACAGCTTCTTTGAGCATTTGGTCGTGTTTGGTAAGTATAACTCTAGGTTCACATCCGTGCATCGCCTTTAACCATGACTTAAAAAGCCAAACGAATCCAGATTTAGACTCTTCGTTTAACAACAATCCACAACCAAGTACCAAGAACTGTCCATGGTGGTTCACGCCTATAAACGCAACAAGAGGAAGCTTATACTCGTTCTTAATGAACGTAGTGTCTATAGACACAACATCACAGAAACAAGTGTAGTCCAATCTCCCTTTTGCATCAACCCAAAAGACGTTTCTTAGAGTCTGCTCCTCGCTAAGATCAATGGCGTAGAAGAAGAAAGGATTCTCAGCTTGCATTTCCGTAAAGAAGCTTAGGAGTCTCTCAACATCTCCATCCTCTAACGCTTGAAACTTTCTGCTCTTCATCTCTTTCACAATCTTTTCCCGCCCAGATGTTTCTCTTATGGAGTTAGCTTGACCAGGGAAGGTTTCGTGGTTATGTTCTTTAACCAAAGCGCGAACCACCCACCTCCCATCTTGCCTTTTCTTGACGTGTAAACACGCTTTACAATCCGTCTTCGAGGAAGAACGGTTGATTCTACCACGCTTTCTCGCTTGAGGGATGTTTATATCTTCTTCTTCTTCTGTTTTCTTGCTTCCGTAACGTGTACAAACGAACTTGGCGTCGATGAACTTCCCACTCATTCTTGAACGACGGCTAGCTTTTATAATGGTGTTGAAACCTATAGATTTAGCGTACTCTTTGTAGAACTCAAATGCTTCCTCTTTGGATTCAAACTCTAAACCTTCGTTGATTCTTTGATCGTCACATTCTCCTGAAGGCATCTCGAGATCAATCCCCATTAAAATGAAGCTTTGTTTTCACCCTTGAAACCACATCTCTAGAATCAAAAACACAACCAAAGTTGCAAGCTTTATGAGTTTCTACAGAGAAAGCGATTCTAACATCAAACTAAACAAGCAAAGTCAAAACCTTTAAAACCCATAATCAGCACAAAGACAGCTCAAAGCTAATAGTTAATAGTTTTAAGACAAAACAGTCAAACTCATGATCCAAACAAAACACAGAAACGACAATAAAAACAACTTAGATCGATGCACTAACTACGATACAAAACAGAGAAAAACAGAAACTAATTTTTAAGGAAAAGAAACAGTTACATGATGGAAGAAGACAGTGATGATGACTAGTGGCGAGTACAGAGCCAATCTTCATTTCAGCAAAGTTTTGATCTTTAGGGTAAAGAACAGTCGTCTTCTCCGTCCTACTCGCCTTTTTCTATACTCGCGGTTATGTTATATTCTCACCACTTCTCCGGTTATTGTTAATACTAAACCGGATTCTAATTTTCGATAACCGGATTCATCTGAGCCACAGGTTGATTAGTTATCTTGGCTTAGAGGTTCTACTTCACCTCTCTGTAGATTCCCTCGGAGAAATCAGACACAAAAGTTTCATCCTTTATCGATTTTCATCAGAAATTAAGATTAAAAGTTTGGATTTTTAGGCTTCTGGTAGTTAGTTTTATCAGGAAAGTATGTGTCTTTGAATGTTGGTTTAGCTCATTTTCGTTTATATAATGCTTTAGAGCCATTCTGATTAGAGATACAGAACTCTAGTGCTGAAAGATTTGATTTTTTAATGTATTAGATGGTGTATCATTGTGTGATCAAAACTGCTTGAAGAAATGGGTTTTGTGGTTTGTGTTGGTAATGCATCTCTTGCGTCTATGGAACTGAGGTGGGTAAGAAGAAGAAGCAAATGTGATGTTGATGCTCCTCGTTCCATACCTGTTTTTATCTCTACTTTGAAGAGAGACATAAACCTAGAGGAGCTGAGGCATTTGTATTCACGTTGTGACCACTCTTGCAACCGTTTGTCTAAGGATGGTGGTAGTAGCATTGTTGACATGAAGAAGCTGCGTACAGCTATCTCTCGCAGCGATGTTGTTGTCTCTGTGTTTTGCAAATCTCATCACGTTGAAAAGAGCACCAGTGATAAGGATGATGATGATGATGCTGAAGAAGAGAGGTTGTCTTCTTCCTCTTTGTTTCCTTTAGATTTAAGGAGACAAAGCAAGGAGGAGAGTTCTTTGGGGCATATGTTTCAGGACGTGTTGCCTCTTAGTCCTTCAAGTGGCCAGCTTGTTGGGTTTGGTCGTGCCTATTCTGACTATGGCTTGACCGCTTCTATTCATGATCTAATGGTATTTTATCTATATCAGAAGTTTCAAAGATTGTTTAGTTGAATTAGCTTTCATTTTCAGGTCTACGCTTTAGATTTAGTACCTTGTGTTTGGTGCTGAGATGTGTAACTTGGTCTCAGTGTCTTCCAGGTTTTACCTTCACTACAGCGGATGGGGATTGGTAAACTGATTGTTAACAGGATTACCAGGTTTGATTAGAGCTTCTACTATCATCTTGCTTTACTATCCGTAAAATATCAAACTGCCGTATTCATTGAAAAAAGTGTTTCAATAGGCTACTCACAAGTAGAGACATCTATGACATAGCCGCTCTCTGCTTTGAGCATGAAAGGTAATGCCTTTGCTTCTGACGTAACTAATACCCATCCTTAACAGCTTATGAGTTCTTTCTTGTGTCCTTTCACCTCTAGATTTAGAATCGAGCCATATATATTATGAGTGTGATCTGTTCTGACAAAGGATTTGGTGATGGTATCTTACTGATGATAGTGTTGAATATGAGTGGGATTGATATTAGTACAAAGACTGAATTAAAATGTGAATGGAGAGTCTTTGTGCATACTCTACTAATGATAGAGAACGTCTTTTTTTTTTGTCTTAGGCCATTCTTCAAAGCATGTGGGTTTGCAGATGACAGGATGGGTTCCACAACGATGATGTTCACAAAGAGCTTAGAGGCCTAATCTAAAGCGAGAAGAAGTACGTTGGAATCTTCAAAAAACTACTGGTCAAAGCAAGTTGAATGATCTTTATACAAAATCTTTTATGAATCTCTTTCTCTGCGATGATCAGAGAGAAAAAAAGCCAAAGATTCAGTGTCCTTTTTGCATTTTTGGATTTGATGTCTTGTGACTACTCTTTTTCACTTCTATCTTGTCGTTTAAAGCAACGAATATATGTTGGATTCGGACTATTATTGCTCTGTTTCGAGAGGTGGAAATGTACATATCAATTGAATACAAACTATTTTGTCAAAATCTTACTGTTTCGATAAATTTTAGTTATAGAAAACTAAATTCTAACTAGGAAAAAAATATAAATTTCAAAGTTATCTGTGTATAAAGACAGTATGTCATTAGTACATCTTTTATTGAATTCCAATTCTCTTTTGTAACTTATATATGCTGTTTCCACCTTTTGAGAAAATATGCAGAAACAATCTAAAGAAAGTGATGAATTATTGAATGCATACCAACAAAAGATGTATTAAACGTATTTTACTACCCAAAAAGGTAAAAATGTGGTAGGAATGTCTGTTTCATTCGATTATAAATGCACCCACAAATATGCTATTATACATGTGTTGTTGACTTTTTCAGTTCTCTGTTTTTTTTCGTCAACAAATTTTTCAGCTTCTCATACCTCATACGTATAATTTTCACATTTTAAAAATATTACCGTATTCGAAATAGTAAGATATTCTGTTCTCTTGTAGGTTGTAACTTGTAATGAGATTTTATGTTAAATTCTTCTTTTCTAACGTATAGTCTTTACTATATTTTAAAATATATAAGGTCTCTTCGAGTAGTACAAGAAACTATCATATATAAAGTAATGAGAGTTATTTTAACTTAGTTTTTAATTAACATGGTTTATGGTTCAAATGATGTGATCAGCCATGCTAAACTGCTGATCACGTGCTTTATACACGTCGTACATGTATATATTATTTGTTAATAATGTTCTTGATGAGGACTGATGACTATACTTATATATGTTTACTTTGTTTACCTTTTGCTCCAAATATATCAATTTTTTTAAAAAAAGATATATCAAGGTTATATTTCAAAATATTAATACCAATCTCGTTATACTTTATATATGATCACCACACATTTTCTTCTTTTTTTGTTGGTTAAAACCATATGTTATAATATAAAGTATTTTAAATTCAGATTAGACAGTGTGATAATCAGTTCATATCTTCTTGTATTAAACTGCATCCTTCCGAAAATGACCAAGTGACAGAGTATACTAAAAAAAATAAAAAATAAACATATAAGATATTGAACAGAACTACAAAGGTATTGTTGCTTTTCTTTTTAGTTTTCTTTATCAAACCAGGGGATCTAATCTTTATCTCCACTAGATTTCAAGGAATGAACTTGTAGTTGTCTTTATCACAGAAGCTGTATCTACAGATCCACAATGGATTAGATCGACTGTGAACTACCAACATGTTATTAGTTTTAAAGAAAAACTATTAACATGTTATTAAGAACATGAAACCTACTGACATTTTTCTTTGTTAAAGAAAAACCTACTTACATTCATATTATAGTACATCAAATAAATCAAAGTGATTTCTTAATAAATGAAATAGGCGTATATTTCTATGCAAGACTATAAGCAAACATATATAATATATATTATGATATGTGTACCGTTATCACATGGGCCGGTTACTTTTCTTTTGTGTCGTTTTTTAAACCTGAAATTTCCACTTGTGCATAACAGTGATGAGAGTGAAAGGAATTAATTAACAAACCAACCATCATGTTGACAAAAAAAAAAAAAAACCAACCATCAAAACGATGGGCCAGTGCAATTGATAAATAGAAAGCGAGACATATGAGGAGAAGGCGAAGAAGACGAATCTTGACTCAGCTTCATGTGTTTGATTCTTAGCCATGTGCTGATGTGCACTGCATACCTACCATAATTTATTGACTATTCAATATCAATATTTATAAACATTCAAAACTTATTTTGAACAGATAGCATATACTCTTGTAAGTACTTGTAAATATTGGTAGAATATGCGAATATGCATTAATTAACTAAGAAAAAAGGCTACAGTATTGTATTTGTAGTCGCCTCGATCAACTATAGTTAGTTAGTTACAAACAAAATGAACTAAGAAAAAGTTTTTATACAAACAAAACATTGGATTGTGCTTACTATCAATTATTTCTAGTAGTTCTTTATGTTGTTAATGCTAATTGCGAGCATTTCAATCTGAACCTTTAACTAGTTTCAAAAATTTGTGAAAAGTTTTTTTTTTTTTTTTTGCAATTTCAGACCGAGATACTAATAATGATTAAACTAAAGTGAAAGAACTTGAATCCTGCTAATTAGTTCTTCCTTCTAATTTGTTATGATAGTAATCCAGATGAATCTAAATATGATAAAAATAGTGTGTATTGTGCAGAAAATATTTTAAATCCCAAGATAATTAATTGATCTAAAAAGCAAGAATATGAAAACAAATAAGACTTGAAAAGATGTGAGCATTGGCTAAGACCTAACTATAAATCTATATGCTCTAGTATTTTAAAACTAATTTGATTTAGAAACAAACTATAGAGAAACTGTATAAAATAATGCTACATGTTTTCGGGTTTCCCATTCACACTTACAAAAAAGCATTGAGATTTTCTTTTAGTTTGATCAAAAAAAGAGTATACGGTCTTTTCTCTTAAATATATAATAACATATAGTAATATATATAAAGTAATTAGGTTTTAGATGTACATACAATTATATATATAGACATGCATACGCTTGTCAGATTATCACTTTAGATTCTTTTCATCATAACACTCACACTCCCTCTTTCCACTTTCCGACAAGTCGGAAAAATGGCTTTTTCCCGGCAAATAACCGACGGCAAGATAGCCGCCTCAACCACCGTAACAAAGAAGCCCGATGTTTCAACTCCGCGGCCAAACTGCTGCGTCACGTGCCTTGCGAGACTTATCAGAAAACTGAAGAGAAAGGGGAGGTTGCTAGTGTCGGCAACAGCTGCTCGTAGACAGGCGAGTTCGCTGCAATGTCGGTACGATCCAATGAGCTATTCACTGAACTTCGACGGTGGCGCGTGTGGTACACTTCCAGATGATGAAGATTATTATTTCCGGTTCTATGCGTTTTCTTCAAGATACGTTACTAATAATACTATCAAGGCGAGACCACCGTTTCCTCGTGAAACCCTCTCTACCTCTTCACATGATGTGGCGTAAAACTAATTTGTCGTTCTTTGACCTTTTATTTTCTTCAGCAAATGAAAACTAGATTAGTTAATTAATTTTGTATTTGGTATTTAGTTCGTAGATTTAAATCAAATTTTTTTTATTTGTTAAATGTAATTTTACATATACATTATCAAGAATTACATTTTCTAGCTGAGTCTTTATTAATAACTTTCACAGAAACAACAATCTGAGGAATGTGTTTTTCTAAGCAAAAAACACACAACAATATTACACGCAGAACTCGCATTTTTAGCGTCACTCACTTCATTTTTGGTGGACTAATGCACGAGCGTGAATGCGTAATATTTTTTTTTTTTTTTGCAAACTAATTTTTTTATCAAAAATTACATGGTATAACACCAAAAAAATCTAAAATTTACTAACTAACCAAAACAAGACTTTTTGGCCGAAAAAAGCGTCTTGGTGG